>UFQX01001365.1:0-15206 GCA_900497675.1 Arapaima gigas | reverse complement strand
TTTTTTTTTTTTTTTTTTTTTTTTTTTTTTTTTTTTTGGTTATCAGGATTGTAGACAGTGCTGGAGGAGTATTATAATTTATTAAGTGTTTTTCATTTCAAGTTTCAAAAATAAACATATGAGCTTCAGATGTTAATGAATGTAAGTGCAACTATGAGTTTGCTTTACGTTACATATAAGCCTGCAAGCTGAATATTTGAAGTGATGAAACTTCTAATGTGCAATGTGTGTTTGACACCCATCTTGTGTGCTCACTTCTTGTTTTTGTTTTCACATGTTTACAGAAGTCTATGATGTACAGAGACAGTTGTGTTGTAAATCAAAGATTATGATCAAAGAAGATGAATATTATGAATGCTGTGGAGAAGAAGTATTTAACACGTCCACACACTGTTGCTTCCAGAACGACACCCTCACCGTTCAACCTAAAAATGGTTTGTTCTACTACTTTGCTCAAGTTATTTCCAGGACAGATTCTTATTAGTAATAGCATGCATTTGTCATAGTTTAGAAAATATCAAAACACCTGTTTTTATCGAATTCGTAATTTTAAATTACTTTGCCATTCAGATAAAGAATGACTGATATATGTTTCAGTGTACTATGGTGCCTTACACAGTTGAATAAGACTAGTTGTTAGGTGGTGCTGCCTGGTTTAAAAAGGTGTTGTGGTGGAAAGGTAAAAAACGTAATATTGTACAATTACAGAACTGTTTTACCATTAAAGTAGCGCATTTAGTACGTAAGTGCTGTTGAACAAGTGCTGTCAGAGTGATGCAGGTTCCAATCGTAGTCAATTGGAAAGGGGGAAAAGCTAAAATTCATCACCAAACTTTATTACCGTGCGTGCGTGCGTGTGTTGGGGGGGGGTGAGGAAATCCGTCAGTATGCTCTATGTACTCTGTGTGTCATGTTGCTACTTCTACATCTGCAGGACTTGTCACAGAACAAATTTCAAAAATTGAAAATGAGTAGCATCGTTGAAGTTTAATCTTAAGAATAGAGGTACCTGTGTGCTAAATTAGAATTTTGTACCTTGGGGGGGGCATGCATAACCAGCAGAGACTAAAGTTTATAGACATTGAAAGAATGTTGCATAATATAAATTTTAACATTGCACTAATTGTGAGGGTAGGAGCTGGAAAAAGTTAAGCTCCCCAGAAATTAAAACTTTTGTGTGTTGTGTTCTCACCCATTCTCCTTTTCTTTCTACTTTTTTGTAGATGGGGCCTGTAAAAATGAGCATGTAAGTGATGTTTTTTTTAAGTACCAATTCCAGAAATTTGAAATTTAGTATCACAAAATGCAGTATTATAGTGTTTTGTTTCTAATATTTACGTTGCTTCCTTCCCTATAATCTAAGTCACAGACTGAACACCACAGTAAAAGGTGAGATAACATTACCTCACAGATCTCTGCTTATGAGAAGGCTCTCTCTGAATTAGGACCTCCCCTGGGTTTAACTGCTTTCATTGCCAGTACTAAGGAAAATGTGAAAACTGAAATTATTGCTGTTAAATGAATGTCATGAGTAAATAAATCTCTAAAATAGAATTTAAGCATGTAATCTTTGAAGGTGAGGAGCAGCATTACTTTGTCAGAGTTCTGGCTGTCATTTAATTCTCATCATTGCTGTGTTCTCAGTTTTCTCTTAGCAGTCTAGCTTTAATTGTCTGCATCCTGTTAAGGTGCCTGAATCTGTCTCATTAAAATATTGAATTGTTCTATATTACCAATAGTAATGTAGTTTTTTTTCCTGTTTTTCTGTGTTGTCTCCCCCTCCCTTTTTTCTGTTGACATGCTAAGTGTGTCCAGTGAAGCTGCTGCTGAAACCTCAAATATTTCTACTAATAAAACAGGTAAATGTTGTTATTTTTGTTGGAAGTAGGCTGCGTATTGTTTAAAAAAAAAAAAAAAATCACTTTTTTATTGTGTATTTTTATTCAAAGTTTATATAACCATAGCATAATAAATTCCTTGCTCAAGGACATAAAACTGTCCTTTCTAGGACGCGGTACCTAACTACTCCAAGGGGTAGGCTAAGTGCCACTTTGTCAACAGCCATTCAAAAACTTGTAAACTACCAAATGCTTGGTTGTTTATGATCTAGTTTTACTGGAATTGATTAGTTTCACGGCAAAAAGTGCCATGTTTCCCTTTTTGCCGCAAGCTAGTAGTACAGTGCCCTGAGCGGAGGGAAGAAAAAGTTTGTTGGTATTGTGATATCCGTGTAGTTTTAAACAGCTTGCATTACTGTATGCTGGCAATCTTTTTTTTATATTACCACTCAGGCACTTTCTAATGATTGGTAAAATATCCTAGTTAGCATTTTAATGTGAAATGTTCAATATTTTGTTCCCCTTGCTGTTCTTTCTTCACGACTCTTTCGTTTCTCCTGTGCTGTCTGATGATCCTATGAGCTGCTAATGAAGAGACTGAAGTCTTACAGGATGTTGTTACAGTTTTATGTGATGTTTTCAGCAGAACTAACCTTGTGAATAAATTGGCTGTGTTAGGATAAAGATTGTGTTGTAGTGGGTGGACGGTTTTGACTTGCAAAGACTTCCAGTCTTGATTTTATTCGTAAACATTGGTTTCTTAAGATTCTTATATGTATTGAAATGAACCTTTACTCTGTTACCCCCCCCCAAGTTGATTGATTGTAAACTCATTTCCTCAGTGTTTACTATTCCTGTCTGCTGATCATGACTGTTGGTGACCAATAAAACAGTGTATATTTCTCAAGTTTATGTAACAAATCAGTAAATCAGAATTGACTGAGTTTGTGGAAATTATGTGTTTTAATTTGAACGTAGTCAAATTTTGCTCAATTGATAAAATAAGTTTTGCATAGTGTTTTTATATATTATCATTGTATCAGGGTTGTTTATGGGGGGGCTACAGCTATAACTACTCTCATTTTTATTGTTATTGCAGTTGAGATTTTCCTAGCAGATCCATCACAAACTGTGCCAGACTTTGCTTTTGATCTCTCTACATTGTTTTCACATTTTATCGTGTGTGATCCCTTTTACTGAAGTTTGGTATTTTTATAAAATTTTCACTGACTGTCTTAAGTCTGAAAAAGAGCTTTTTATCAGGGTCCTTCAGCAAGGAACTTTATCTGATTTGCAACAAAGAGAAATCTGGCTGTATAAAAGGGTAAAAATAAATATGTGGTGATCTGAGCCCTTCAATATGGCACGGCATAGTATGTACATAACTGTTTGAAACTGAATGTTTTTGTACAAATCTTTTCTCTTTTCAAAAGATTTTTGACAAACCATGTTTTAAATTTGCCTGGCAATAATATTTTTGGCACACAAGCCTATTTCAGTGTGTACCTTTCAATGTTCCTTTTATAGACCACAAGAAGTTGTTCCTGTGTGGTTCTGTTGAATACTGCCCACACAGCAACATCTGCTGTAATGGTCGGCTGCATCTGAAAGTGCAAGGCAAAACCCAGGTAGGTCTGGCCCCACACCTCCTGCATGGAAACTTGATTTTTCTGTGCTGTTGTGGCTCAAAATGTTGATATACAACATCCATTCTTTTCTTTATTCTCAATCAGATCTTGACCTAATAGTACTTTAGGTTTAAGTTTCACTAAATATAAGTCATTGTATCTAGCTTAGAAGGTGCATCATATTTACAGTTATATGCAGTAATGGCATACATTCGTTTCTGATGGCATTCTAGCGTTTTAGACTTTTGAGTAATTTATCATTTACCATATTTCAAAAAAATTTCCAAAAATATTTAGACAAACTTTTGTACTTTAAAATCCTAACCAAACGCCCTGTTCCAGAAAGAGGGTATAAGTCAGCTGTAGATTCAGAATTTATGCTTATTGAAACAGACCATTTGAGCCTTGCACTTTTAAATGGAGAGACAGATGTGTCAATGTTCTTCCTTTTTGTTCATGATTTAAGTAAGACTTAGTAAAATTAATAAAGAAAACTGTGTTTTTTTTTTTCTTTTATATGGTTATTAATATGGGAGGTATAAATAGTTTTCTGACTGTATGTGAGACTACAACATGCATAAGTCAAATAGGAGCTGGGTTTTGTTACCCTTCCCTTAAGTTTAGTTTTTTTAGTGTACTGAAGTGAGTACACGGGTGTATAAGTTGCTGGAGGGCTGTAGCGTCACTGTAGACTCTCCTCTCTGGCAGTGCTGACTGCTGCTGCCAGGGAGAAAACATGCAGTCAGTCAGTGCGTGCGTGCGTGCGTGTGTGAGTGCTTGAATGAACAGAGCCATAGATGTGTATTTTTACAGAATACTGCACTCTGAGTGTATTGGGTGTGTGTTTTTTTTTTTTTTTTTTTTTTTTTTTTTNTTTTTTTTTTCGGGAAATTTTTTTTTTTTTTTTTTTTTTTTTTTTTTTTTTTTTTTTTTTGTCCAGTGCTGTGGGACGGAACTTTATCACCCAGCAAAGCGAGAGACCCGGTGCTGCAATGGGATGCTACAACTCAACGTCCCTGAGGGAAGCAAGTGTGCTGGACAGTCCATTTACAACCCCAATATTGAGACCGTTTGTGAAAAAAATTTGTACCCAGTTCCCCATGGGCAGTGTTGTGGAAAAGATCTTTTAAAACCCAGTGAAGAACTCTGCTGCAATGGATACAGGTAAAATCTTTTATTATATACATTTTGCTCGTGATTAAGCCTTAATCATGGACTGTTTTAGACTTTTTATTTAACTGTTCTGTTTAGCTGGCCTTGTTTTATAGGGTATACAACTGTACCCTTTTATACAGCTGAGCATTTTATTAGTTATTCAAGTAAAATGCTTCACTCAGTCCTGCAACATAAAGACCTCTCGTGGACTATAAACTGACAACCTTTAAGTTACCAGGCTGCTGCCCTTACCAGTATTTTGCTGGTAAACTTTGATTTAGCAAGGTAAAAGCACATAAAGTTAAATAAAACTAACAAATTCTAAATAAATTCACAAAACCATGAATACATCTATAAATGTTTCAAACTGTAGCTGTCGGGTAAATTTTAAGTCATTACATGCTGATATGGACAACTTATGTGATTTGGTACACAGTAGCACTGCTTGACGTGTGTCGCTATGATCATCTGTCTACTAATGCACAGAAAACAAAATTTTCAGCTTCATTATTTCAGCTGACATACACAAGTTGCTTCATTAATAAGCATGAAAGCTACATTTTAAATGTTTTTTTTAACCTTTTAATTTACACCTATATAATGGTATTTTAGCTCATGGTTTCCAAGTTCCTTATATATTCAGCGATTATATATTAATACTCCACTCTGTATCCATGTTGAGAAGTCCTGGGATAAGGAGTTCTGTGAATTCCAGGTGTTTATTTTCAAATAATTAATGAATATTGATATTTTTTGATTGTAGACTGTGTGAACTGTGTTGCCTGTGCAGAGGTCAGTATTACTGGTAGGTCACACATATGGTGTTAACTGGGAAATGACTTCAGTGCTACTGTTTGTCATTTATGTACACATATACTGCTTAAGGTATTTTTCCAATGCAGGCTAGTTTTTCTTAATGTACAGACATCTTGGGACTTGGTTCATTACCAGGTCTTAAATCTGGTGGGAAAAACAACATTCACTTGCCTTCATGGGACTCTCCAGTTTTTTCAGTGTGGGATGAAAGGGTGAATATTATTTATTGAGAGTGCAAGATTCCATGCCTCTGTCTCCACTGTGATGAGAAAAATCTTGGCACAGTAACTCCAGACATCCTTTTAAGTTTAGACAAATGATGTCGTGTTTTCACTGCTTCTCCCATTTTCATCAACCATTCATCCAGTGCAATAGTGATTTGGATCCTGTCCAAGAAATTCTGAGCAGTAGACAGGATGCACACTAGGTAGGATACCAATTTCAAAGCCACTAGTTCATTAGAAACTCATGTGCTTGGAAACCAGACACCCAGAGGAAGCTTGGGAAAGCTTAGGGAGAACATGAAAACACCATACATGTAGATGTAGGTTCAAACTACAACTGAGATGCTGGTATTTACCAGCGCTACCTGCTGTGTCATTGTGTTGCCTATATCTGTTAATGTTTTCCTTTTTTAAGACTTTAAAGGCCATTGACTTTGTAGAATGTCAGGGTTAGCAATTCATATAAAGAACCAACACTTCCAGAATTGTCGCTGTTCACTTTAACAGTGTAGTTTATCAGTCGTGTGTGGTGCATTTTCATGCAGCAGTTATTTATCATGTCTTGAATTTGGTTTTCCTACAAACAGAGGTTTTGACCCTTTAGCAGGAGTAGCCCCATGAAACACCAGTGTGGACATCTGAGATTCTTTATGTTGTCTGCATCTGCAGGTATCCAAAGTCACCTGGGATAGTTTGCTGCGGCAATGAAGCCTACAATTCCTCGGACTCGAGACAGAAGTGCTGCTCAGGTCACCTGCACAAACTGAGCAGTGTGACAGGGATGGCTGAGTGCTGTGGGACACAGGTGGTAGAGGACTTTACCAAGCAGCAGTGCTGCAGGTCCTCACAGTTGGAGCTGATCTACATCTCCCAGCCTGGCTTCTCTTGCTGTGGATCCCAGTACTACAACAGCTCTGAGTTTTCCTGCTGTGAGGAGGTTGTGTACAGTACAATGCGCTTCGGTCATAACTTTGCAGGTCAGTGTCTGTGCTGATTTTTTTTTTTTTTTTTCCAGCCCAGAGTTGTCCCAATGTGCTATTAGGTGGGGACCACTATTTTGTAAATTTAATGCATTTCAGACATTGTCTGGTTTTTGTTTTTTTTAACTTGTTTAAAATTTTATTTACTCTTCTTGGAATTTTTTTTTTCTTCCCCCTTGGGATTGTTGTGCTTTCTTGAACTTTCCATCTTGGAATATTGTCCTGTTCATATTTAACGTAAAAAATAACAACAACAGATGGGATTGTCTTCTGGAAACATCTTGCTACTGCAAGTGCTGTTACAGCTTTCTGAGGTTATGAAAATAGTCCTAAAACTTTTTAAAAAGTAGTATTTCAAAAAAAGCTCTGCTTAATGCAAAACTGACTATATTTTTACTTTTAAGTTGTTGTTACCTGCAGTGATTTAACATTTACTAAAGTCTTGAGGAATAGCAAAGAAGTGTTGTCATCTGGGGCGAGCCCTTCCTGCCCAGAAAACAGCAGAAATTCCACAGCTACGTGTATTCTGAAATATTTGAATGCCACCACCCACTAGATGTATTTTTTTCCCTAAAAATTTGGACATGAGCTTGGCTTCTGGTCTAATCCATTGTTTGTAAAAGGTCAACATTCTCATTAGATTGGTAGTTTTTTATTCTCATTGTTATTATTCATTGTGAGGCTGAGAGGCAACAAAGGTACATAGCAGGTGAACAGCTTAAGATGCAAATGTAAGATTGTAGAAGCAGAGTTTGTCTGTTCGAAACCACCACTTCTGCCAGTGAAAGGTTAACTTTCAAAAGTGTAGCTTCACTGTACAGTTGTTGCTGATCATTACACTGTCCTTACAAGACATATTCATATTATGGCATATTATGTTAATTTGCCTTTGGTGTAAAATTTAAATTTATATACTTTTGCCAACTTTCTTTAACTTTGTTCTGTAAACAGTAAATGTGACTTGTCGCTAACATCCTCTGCCTTTAAAGGCACAGTATTATACTCTGAGTCTCGTGGAATACACAGGATCAACATCTGACACAGTTAACAGACTGAGTGAGACTAGTCTGTTACAAAATTGATCTATGGCTGAAAGAACAGTCAGATGTCACTGGGGACAGGGGGGGTGGGTATGGAATGAAATACGAATAGATCTTAGTGATCTGAGAGGATGGTTTTCTGGAGTGCTTAAAAACAACAATGCTGATTTACAAAATGAGTGATGTCCATTTAGTGCCTTTGTTTATGCATTTTTGACAAAGTACTGATGATCTGTTTTGTCATCTTCAGGACATGTTGGGCAGTGTAGTCATCTGAATTTGAAGAATCTCAGCGCACAGTGCTGTAACACCTCAGGTAATGCCTGTTTCTAGTTTTGCAACTGCATTGGAGTTTCGCTGTGTACTTAGCACAAAGCTTTCTGTTGGCTAAATCTCTGAGTTTCATAACCCTCAGCAGATTAAATAACTCCTACGTTACTGCTTTTGGTGTCGAACCTATTTTGACCCCATCATACTTTGGAACACATGGGGGGGGGGTCTTTCCAGGTTGTGGAAATCTGTAGCTTTTATAAATACATTCCACTTTATAGTCTTTTACGCAATATTTATTTATTTATTCCCCCTTCTTTAGGTACAGGGAAACATTCTCCTCCAATTGTAAAACACAACAATAGTCCCCTGTTAAATCCCACTTTACTGCTCTGAATGTGAGATGAGAAACAGGAACAGAACTTTCTCTCTCTCTCTCCCTCCCCCCCCCCCTCCCTCCCTTTCGTTTTTGGCGTGATTCAGTTACAATGGGTACGTTGGCAGCAGCATGGCAGGAGAACATGCACCGGCACATCAGGCTGACAGACATTTTCATCATCCAGCAGAAAAAGGCTACTGTGGGATCGATGGAACTGATGCTCACTGTGGACCACTGCAGCTGCCCTGAGCTGGTTGTTGGCAGGCAGTACCTCTGGATTGAGGGATCAGGGAAAAGATGCAGGGACAAAATCCTCTTTTACCCTACTCAAGAGATCGAGGGATCCCTGCTCCATGTTGTCCTGTCTGCATCCAAAAATTATGCTAACTAACTTACTTAGTATCCTAAAAACTTGGTAACTTTTTCTGTACTTGTTCAACACTCTATTCTCAAGGAACAGTTTTGCTCAATAAAATAATTTGAAATATAAACACAGGTTTAGTCATGGAAGTCACCTAAAACACTTTCAGTTGGTAAATGGAAAACAGATGGAGTTTCTGTTACTGTTTTTCTGACAAAATGGTCCATAATAATGTAGTTTGCATGTAGTGGCTTCTGTTATTATAGAAATTTTAAAAAAGCTGAGTACATATAATAAGCAAAAGTCCTTTAAAGATAAATGCTTTTAGTAATTGAATCTGGTCCTTTTTGACAAAAAACTGCTCCTACATGGGTAAACTTGTAACTTTCTATGATTTCAGGTTATAAGTAGCCACTATGCTTTTTTAACAACAATAATAGCTGGAATAATCAGTGCCCTGTTATAGTCCTACACTTTTGCTGTATTTGACAGGCAAAGCCATAATATGATGATTTGTTTGGTAGCCTACCTAGTTCTGCAGTGGCCTATTAGGAAATTGCCACTGTGACTATATCATTATACATCTTGATTCTATTCCTGCACATTTTTGGATATAAACAGGAAATTTTACTCTCTTACATCGAGTCAGGAAATGGTTTCTCATTGTGCTGTGAGTCATGACATGGACAAGTTTTTATTCTATTATGAAAGCTTGAGTTTGCCAGTATAAAGAGCACTAAGTGGAGGAAACAGCTAGGCTCTATGTGGTGGTAACTCTGTGTGGGTTAGAACTTTAATTGCCATATTTACCTTACATGTGATGTGAGGGGATTTCCTGCTATTATGTTACTTCAGTAAAGCTGATAGTTGTTGTTGTTTTTTTTTTTCTTCCCCCTTAACATACATTTGTATTCATGACTACTTTTTGACCTCATCTTGGATCTAGTGGAAACTCACACAATATTTGTGCTGCCTCAAATTTCTTTCATGTTTTTCATTTTGCATGGCAGATTACCTGAATCAGTTCTATAAGCTTCAGTCATTTATCATACCACATGAAGACTACAGTCTACAGAGAGCTTCTCGTGCCTTTTTTTGTTAAATATTATCTTTTTCTGGTTAAGTAAAGCTATCTCATAAGCTGGAGTTATATAGTAAACGTGGTGTCTTTGGACCACTGCCATTAGTAAAAAGCTAATTTCTCAAGTGTATTTTTGGCAGGATATTGATATTTTAAAGTGTATTATGTATATTATATGTATATGTATATTATAAGTGTTGAGCTCACAAAAGTTCAGACTCCACAGACTTTGGTGCATAAAAGAATATGCGGTGTTGCGGATGTCTCCAACCCTCAAATAGGTGCTAAATCCACCAGGTCTAATTTTGGTGCCTTTCAATTCCTTATGCTTGATGTAGGTTATAGGAAATGTTTAAATTAATTTAAAATAAATTAATTATTGCTAGTGTTCTAATTTAATATTTTTGTACTTTGAAAGAAATTGGTTAACATAGAGTGAACCAGTGTCAATTAACCAAACTGACTGTGGAAAAAGGTCTCTGTATTTATCGTGTTAGTAAGAGTATTTGGTGTCTGATGCGGAAAAGAAATGTTAGTATAAATATCTCATTGAATGTTTGCCAGAGCCACAGGAAAACTGATTAAATTAACATTCAAAAACAATGTCTTGTTTTTGTCTGCATTCTAACAATAGGCCTGTTACATGTTGTCTGTGAAAACAAGGGACACCAGTACATGTAACAAATGGGTTTAATGTTTTTCTAATTATTTTATGTGTAAGCATTATAAAGGTGTGAATTAATGTATTATCTATAATATAATGTAATGTACTTATCTTTATACTCAATAAAAGCTGTAAAAAGTTTTTCTCCTTTGTGTTTTTGCTTGGTCATCTTTGTTTTTTACATGCAAGATGTGAAAGGAATGGAAAAATTTCATGAAAATGAAATTTAGAAAGTTATGCTTCAATTGGAGATGAGTCAATGCTACAACCAGGATGGATCAAGAACAATACATTTAAAAAAAACAAAACTCCTAAAATAAACTTACTCTTCGCAAGAATAAGAGTCGCAAGAGTAGGATTACAACTATATCCTGTATAGCTGTTCTTATAAACATTTAACCTTTAAATATACCTTCACTATAGACTTGTTTTCTGTTTCATTATCCTAAGCTACTGTTCAGTGGTTTGAGTTACTGTGTGAGGAGAAGCATTGTTTAAAAATAAATTGGAATTACTAAGAGAATCACAGGTGAAATTTTGACAATGGTCACCTGTTTAATGCTGTCACTATTTCACATGTATTTACTGTCAGTTGACACCAGTGAGAATATCCTGCTCCATTATCTTAAGTGTTTTAGGTTTTGGATCATTAATGCTGCAAGGCCCAATGTTTTGCAATAGCTCCCTTCCCATCAGCTTATCGCTTCACTGTTTCCAATAACAAAAGCATGGCATGTCACGGCACCTGGGCTTTGAGTTTGAACATGAGTTTGTATACAGCTCAGTGTGTGTTCGAGTTTGCACTGTGCATGGAATTTGATCCAGCAACCGTCAGGTTATATGTCAATGCCCTTTTAAACTGTTTTCTGTTCTCGAGTGTTCTGTTACTTGATGCTCTGAGAAGCAGAATGTAGTCGTGGCCAAAAGTTTTGAGACTGACACAAATTTTGGTTTTCACAAAGTTTGCTGCTTCAGTGTTTTTAGATCTTTTTGTCAGATGTTTCTATGGTATGCTGAAGTAAAATTATAATTTCATAAGTTTTTTAACTTTTATTGACAAATCATCAAGTTTATGCAAAGACTCAATATTTATGGTGTTGACCCTTCTTTTTCAAGACCGCTGCAATTTGCCCTGGCATGCTGGATATCAGCTTCTGGGCCAAATCCTGACTGATGGCAACCCATTCTTGCATAATCGGTGCTTGGAGTTTATCACAATTTCTGTGTTTTTGTTTGTCCACCTGATTTTTGAGGATTGACCACAGGTTCTCAACGGGATTGAGATCTGGGGAGTTTCCTGGCCATGGACCCAAAATTTCAAGGGCTTCACAGGCAAGGACATCATTGCTTGTAAGATTGCACCTAAATCAACCATTTATCAGATCATCAAGAACTTCAAGGAGAGAGGTTCAGTTGCTGTGAAGAAGGCTTTCTAGAAAGTCTAGCAAGTGCCAGGACCGTCTCCTAAGGAGGATTCAGCTATGGGATCGGGACACCACCAGTGCAGAGCTTGCTCAGGAATGGCAGCAGGCAGGTGGGAGTGCATCTACACGCACAGTGAGGCGAAGGCTTTTGGAAGATGGCATGGGGTCAAGGAGGGCAGCAAAGAAGCCACTTCTCTCCAAGAAAAACATCAAGGGCAAACTGACATTCTACAGGAAGTACAGGGATTGGACTGCAGAGGACTGGAGTAAAGTTATTTTCTCTGATGAAGCCACCTTCAGACTGTTTGGGACATCGGGAAAAAAAGCATGATTATCTTGCTTTTCTAACCATGGTTAGAAGGAGGAGAGTGACAAACTCTTTGGCTCTTCTTCATTCTGCAAATCTGTGGCATAAAAAAAGATATCAGCCCTGGACAATCAGCCTTTCATGGTCACAGCCATGCATATGTCCTAAACAGTTACATCCCATTAGTAAAGCTACAGGAATTCAAACTTATTCTCCAAAGGTGATCTTCATTTTTTGTGGCACAGTTGACATCTCTCTTGACTTTAAAATGAGACTTTTTTGTATGAAAGCATTTCGGATATTGTTAATGAAATACTTAATGACGTTTTTCATTGTAAAATATTTAACCATCTAATGGTAGCTAGCTTCAGACATCAGCTTTATTCAACACTGGCAAAAGTCCTTGCTTATAAGTACATTAATCATAACCAGAGCAGCAGATGATTTCAACTGCTTTTTTTTTTTCCAATGCAGATGCAACAGAAATGTTTTGTGATTGCACCACAGTGCTGCAATTTACTCGTGACCTTATACAGCTAAATATGGGCGAGGTAATAATTCCCGTTTCAAGGCCCAACTTGCTTGAATTATCACAGCATCCTGCTGGAAACAGCAGAAACACGGTGAGTAGATGCACTCAAGAAAAGTAAATGAGGCACCGTGATGAATTATTACGGTAAATAAATGTTAAGAAAATGAGACCTAGTTAAAACATGCCAAGAAGGAATTGATCTCAGAGTAACATTTGCGAAAGTTTTATTTTGCCATTCAGTTCTTTATATTTTACCCTGGTGCATGATGAATCGTTAATTTTCAGAGGATACATTTCTTACCCAAGTATCAGATGTTCAGCTCCGACATCATTATTGGCTGTTGGATAATATCTCAAGTCCACATTTAGACTGCTGTTGTAATTCCAGAGCCTTGCAGAGCCTGATTTTACTTTTTCCAGTTCAGCCTGAGTTCAGTAAATGCCACGTCCCCTGGTCCTGAATCCACTGGTCTTGATTGCTGATCACGTGCACCTGGCTATTGTTAAGTCTTTATAAATACCTGTCTGCCTGTGGTGATCTTTGTGAGGTACTGCTGTGGTTCCATGTGTACTGAGTGGGCTGGCTGTTTGGCATGCCAGTCACTGGCCTGCTTTGTCTTATGGCTTTTGGTTGTGTTGGTCCTTATCTGCTTTGTCACGTGTATTGAACTACTTTCTGGTTTTGACCCACACCTGTTTTGTGACCACGACTTTGGAATCTCCTTTGGCAATAAACAGAGTTCGTCACTTTACACCTGCGTGTGTCTGCACCCTTCCTTCAGCGTGACGGTAAACTCCAGCATCCCCTAGAGCCTAATACCGCAGAAGTAAGTTTCTATTCAAAGATACTGCTCTACATTTCCAAAACATGTGGTTATTTGTGCACAACAAAGTGTTGTTGGCTAGCAGTTGACCACACACTTGTAAACAACACGAAACATATAGCTCAAGGCTAGAAAAGGCAAACAAAACAATGCATGAATTATTCTCATGATCCTTGTTACTTCAAATCTTATCAACCTCTGCGGATATGTGCTACTACAAACACAGTTCTGCTAGTTTGAGGGGAAAAAAACTGATAAGTGAATCTTTCAGCCGTCAGATACGAAGCAGCAGGCACCATGGTGGGGCTGGCCATGGATTGAAATCTGGCTCTGTTTGAGTAGTTTCCATACTCTTTCTGGATTCATGTGGGTTTCCAGGCGGTTTCCAGGCGGTTTCCTGACTTCCCGCACTCCTACACTAAATTGCACATAGTTGGTGACATCGTGTGTGGGTGTTTTTCCTTGACTAGCTGTGGGCCCTATGTTTCTGAAATAGTCTTTTCATGATTGTGCCTGTAACCCGGACAAAATTGCACAGCGAGTGAGTGCAAGTGTGTGGTCACAAAACTGTTGGCCACCAATGCTGAGGCTCTACAAGGCTCTTGAATAATGTGGACCTAAGGTAATATCTAACAGCCGATAAAGATGTTACAGCTGAACATCTGATAGGATACATTTCTTTCCTTGACTATCTGAAGTTTCATTCAGAAAATAACGCTCTGTTGTGTTGCTGTTCAAACACTTCCTTGAACAGGCTGTCTCTTATTAAATACACTACCTGTTCATGTTCAGGACGAAAACCCTGTATTTAAAGCAAGGTTACTTACTACATTTTACTCCTAAGAATCTTAAGTGGATTTTGGGGCCCCAGCAAATTGTGAACCAAACAGTAAAAACCACCACCTTAACATCGCACATGACCACCCCTTTTGCCTAAACGTGGAATTGAGTTTGTGGAAGTTGTGGAGAAGTTTGTGGTACATATTATTTTCCTGTCATAGTTTATGGGTGGTATGGTGATGCAGCAGACAGCTCTACTTCCTAATAACTCCTGCAATGTTGGCTTGTGGAAGGGTCCAAATCCAGTTCAATCTGTGTGGAGGTTGTGTGTTATCCCAGTGTTAACATGGCTTTCCCCTTACAATCCAAATGTACTTTTTTGCTCCCACACAACATGAATTCAGCTGCAGGGTTACTGTCGATATTTTTTGCACCACACTCATTCTGATAACATCCTGTCCCAAAGATTGTCTACTGGCCAGTGATGGGGGATGTACAGGTCACTGTGATAGAATTAATGATGCTGTAATGTTTGTGGAACTATCCTGAGATATTGTATGTTTTGCTGAATAACACATTGCCCATCTGGAAGTTTCTGTGTGAGAAAACGATTTATACATCTGGTCAGAACCAGTGGCACTCAGTGGAATTCAAATGACACACTAAAAACCTTTTTAAATCTAAAGAACCTTTTCGGTGCTGTTACGCCCCCACTACTGGCTCCTGTCTAGGGTGGTGGAGTGCGAGCATAAACAACAAGCAGCCCACACAAAAATAGTGAAATAGGTGGTTTATAATTTGTTCAGTGGTTTGATACAAAACACATGTGATACAATATACACAATATACAAGTATATACAAACAAAGGTGCTAACCAGGCTAGAGAACTTGGACGGTGCCTAA
>UFQX01001364.1:50878-65462 GCA_900497675.1 Arapaima gigas | reverse complement strand
TGGTGTTTTCAATTGCAGGTGTCAAACCTCCTGCTCCGTATTTCACAACCTGGGGGGCCCTTATTGGTGGTGTGGGGGTTTTGGTGGTGGCCTTAATCTGTGGAGCTCTAATATACAAACAGAAATGTTCACAGGTAATATTTTTTACTTATTCTGATGTAACTAGTTATGTGTGTAACTCTGCAGTAAGAGACACACATATATACATGAGCGACTCGGATGTTTTTTATCACTGTTTTATATATATGAGTGGAAGCATCATGCAGGTGGTACAGTGATCGTGAAAACATATAGAGTGTATATATGAACATCCAGGAGGTATAGGACACTAGTGACCAGTGTGACAGTAGAGCAGTATGATGATGTAATTGTGTATTTGTGCTGCTTCTGCTGTAGAAAACATCTACAGAAAAACAAAACACTATATACGCCACTCCAGAGGAATCGGAACCCCAACACGGTCTAAATGGCAGCCAAGAGACCCCAGTGACTGTGTACTCCTCCCTGACGCTGGAAAGTGACCAAAAGGCCCAGACCAAAGTCCCACCAAGCTGCGGTGGTGATATCTCCAGTGAAGATACAGTGAAGTGAAAAAGTGATCTGGATTTCAGGGCTCCTATACAGAATAAGATTTGAGGCGCTCTTTGGATATATTGTAACATCAGGTGGAATTGTGGTTCCCATCATGCATTGCTTGTACAAAGTTAATGTGTCTAACCGTGGTAAGACGTCCAGGGCTTGGCAATGACCCTGAGGCTGCATTGGTTCTACAGTAGTTCTGTAATCCTGGAAGCTGTTGGATGTGCAGCTCTGGTTGGCAGCGCAGCACAGTGGGTGGTGTGACTCCACAACGGGGGTACAGCTGGGATTGGTACTGGAGGGATGAGTGCTGATGATTTTGTTGGAGGTTGCTCTCAAGCAACACAGTGACTGATCCACCCTAACAGGTGTCCTCGAACACTGTTTTGGGTGATAAGAAGTGCCGCTCTGCTATCAGGACCTAGTCCTGCGTGTGTTCCTCCAAGCCCTCTGTTCCTAACACCGCCGACGTGGATTGTTACAATATTCTGGTATCATGGCACAAGTTTGTAGCTTTGCAGTATAAAACAGTGTTGCAGATTAACCTGCTTGTGTTTCTCAACAGATTTAGCTTCAGTTCTGTTGTTCTAAACTTAAAACCAAACTCCAAACATAAAACACCATGACTTTTCAAATTTATCCTCAACACCACATTTGTGAAACTGCCCAAGTCTGCAGTCTTCTTCAGGTGAAGAACATGTCTCCGTTCATGCAGTATGTGACATTTACAGTAATGTGCAATAAGAAGTCTGTGTACTAAAATATATTTGTGCAAAAATAGTGAAATATGGACTACATTGTTTTTTTCAATAAACTTCACTGTTGTGCCTCTCAGATTCCATTAAATGCAGCTTGAATCTCATGTAAATGTTTCTAGAAGGAAAGAAGTGCACAGGTGCCATGAAAAGGCAAACAGCCTCAGTCAAGTTAATAAGAAATGTTTACAGAGAGAAAAGTTCACAAAATCAGTGAATCGGGTTTGTAGCTGTCTGGTTGCTCCGCTCGAACATCCCCACCAGCATGTTGTGCGTCTTTGGCTGGGCCGTCCGAGGCGTCACCTGGTGAAGTCTTGGACCAATGTCGGGCTGAACACCAAGACCCGGCCTGCTCATTACAGGCACACTGTTGAGTGGAGTAAGGCCACCACAGGCCACCACAGCGGGTGTCAAGGCAGGTACTCTCTTGGCCTTTTGGCTAAGAGAGAGCTGCGGGTTGTAACCTCTAGAGGGCGCTAGATTTTAGCGGGAGTGGAGCGGAACCTAATGTCTGGTTAGCTGGTGGCTTGACTGCCGCTACCACGGGGGGAACCTTCGCTCCCTTGAAGGCTTTTATTTTCTGTTTTTAGCCGGGCTAGCCTAATGCGTGGTCAGTAGGTGGCTTGACCGCCGCTGCCACGGGGTGAACCCGGACCATTTTATTTTTTCTAGCACCTTTTATTAGTGTTAAGGTTTTTAGTATCAGGACCCCTTATAGCCTTTTTAAAGGCTACGCCGGAGGATGTCCGCCACATCCTCGAAGACGTCGGCGGGGAGGAGGACGGCGACGGAGACCAGGAAGGCCTCCAGGACGGCGACATTGGCGGGGATGAAGAACTCTCCGACCAAGGCAAGGACCGCGGCGGCAAAGGAGACGGCTAGGGGCCAGGTGGGGCTGCATGGCTGCCCTGCCCGGAAGACCCTTCTCCCGGAGGAGCGGCGGCGGACCGAAGAGGGGATCGTCGCATCAGCTGCGCCGGAGCCAGTCGGCGGAGGATCGGCGGTGGAGGAGGCAGCCGAGGCAACGTTTCCACCTAGAGACGTGGAGATGGCAGTGGCGACGGCAGCAGCGACGGCAGCAGCGACGGCGGCAGTTCCGACGGTGGTCCCACCTGCAGCAGCCGGGCCCGAAGAAGGAACCCTCGCCGCCCCGGAGCGAGGAGCGGAAGAGGAGCGGACGACGACGACCTGCACCAAACTGAGGCACACCATCTGGTTCTGGTGGAGAAGGACCCCAGCGCTTCGTCGACCTGACAGTCCTCGCTGAAGACACCTATCAAAAGGTCGTGGAGAGATGCAAGGCGGAAAAAGACAAAGCACTGGCTAAGTACCAAATCGAACAATTGTGGTGGACGGACCGTAAAATTATTACGGTCCATGTGTTTAACCCATTTGTCCTTGCTGAGATTGTCGAGGCCTTCCTTCGAGAGCACGTCGACCTCCTCCCCGGCCGCAGGGAACTGAGGGACGAGTTCGGCATCTGGAACAGTAAGTGTCAGTACCAGGTTCGCCTGCGTCCCGACCCTGCAGAGTCCGACGGTCTTCGGCATCTTCCGGCGTTTTTCCGCATTGGGAGCAATAAGGCACACCGGCGAGGCCTGTACGAACATGAAGTGCCGTAACTGTTTGGAGACCGGCCATTTCGCCAGGGACTGTAAGGGCCCCCGCCGTTGTAATGTTTGCATGAGTGAGGATCATGTGGCCCGCCTCTGTCCCCAATACAGGCCCTCCTATGCCGACGCCCTGTCGGGCAACAGGGGCTCAACGGCGGAGACGACGGAGCAGAGGGACCTGCCCGGAGGAGAGGTCCCGGAGGCGGGCACGGAAGTCAAGGTGGGGGTCAAAGAAGACCCTGGCACGGCCGGCGAAGCAAAGCCCCTCAGATTCTCCCTGCCCTTGGCGATTTCCTGAAAAGGAAAATAGACAATCTTCAAACTGGTAAGAAAATGAAGATGAAGAAGAAGAATGGCGGACGGGGGGGGCCGGACAGCCCGAAGAGGAGTCGTCGTCGGCCAACTCCTCCGACGAAGGCCGAGGGCGACGTTCCTCCCCGCAACGAATGGATGACGCCTGGGTCACAAGGAGGACCCCCTCGGTGTCCCCCACTCCGGGGGACGGAGGGGGAATGCTCCTGCCGGACCTAGACCTTCATCTACATGGATGACGGCAGGCTGGCGATGGACAGCGTGGCCCAGGCCAATCTAAAAAGTTAGAAGGTCGGCAATTAAAAGAGGTCCTCCCTGAACAGGTTTGCCTGGGCCTCGCCGTCCATCACCAGCCTGCCCTCGTCCATGTAAATGTCGAGGTCCTCGTCCTCATCCATCGTCGTCGTCTTCGTCGCCACCGTCCTCCTCCCCGCTGACGTCTTCGAGGATGTAGCGGACATCCTCCGGCGTAGCCTTTAAAAAGGCTATAAGGGGTCCTGACACTAAAGGCCTTAAAACTAATAAGAGGTGCTAGAAAAATAAAAATGTCCGGGTTCGCACCGTGGCAGCGGCGGTCAAGCCACCTACTGACCACGCATTAGGCTAGCCCGGCTAAAAACAGAAAATTAAAGCCTTCAAGGGAGTGAAGGTTCCCCCCGTGGCAGTGGCGGTCAAGCCACCAGCTAACCACGCATTAGGTTCCCCTCCACTCCCGCTAAAATCTAGCGCCCTCTAGAGGTTACAACCCGCAGGTCCTTCTCTAAAAACAAGAAATAACATCCTTCAAGGGACTGAAGCTTAACCCATGGTAGCGGCCTGCGTTGACGCTAATATCACAACAGTGGCCATATGGTATGCAGTGCGGCCAGGCACCCCGAGGACGCCAGAAGTCTCCCAGAATCCACTTAGCTGAACTTCTGCATAAGTGGGTGGAACAACCAATTAAACGTAAACATCCCAACTGGAGTAACCAAACTAAGAACACAACAGGGCGCCGTTGCAATATTTTAGAGGAAACAGGAATGCTGGATTTCTATTAAGTATAAGTAACGTAATCGGACGAAGGTCACGTCTTATTTCTGAAAGTAAAGTTTGCGACGTTCGCGCCACCCCTCGCGGCGCTCCAAGGACCTCGGGCGCGACGCCGTGAAGGCGGGAAACCGCGCAACGCTCATTGGACGAGGTGTGTGCGGTCACGTGCGCACTCTGTGACGTCACCCGGAAGCGGGTCCTCACCTTCAAACATGGCTGCGCTTCGCTGTCGTCGGGACCCATGTGGCTTCGTCTGCCTGATCCTGACTTATTTCAGTGTGTTTTACGCGGACTACGTGGTCGTTCAGTATGTCCTGATCCCGGCCTATTCCGGCAGGTGAGTGCGGGCTCGCGCTCGGCCTCTTCTCCGTCCGTTTTCGCCCACGAGCCGCTCTCTGCTCATGTAAACACGCCGCAATCTGGGCTGAATCGTCGCTGTCGGATCCGTCACTGCGACTGAAACACTTTTAACACGCAAATTAATTTAATTTAATTTAATTTTATTTACCTCAGAAGTGCCCGCAGGTAGTTGTGGTCGTCAGCGCTTGTTTAAGCGGTCAGAATTGATGCTGGTGTCAGACTGCCGCGCTCTATAAATTATTAAATCACAGCTCAGTTAAATCCTTATTGATTCATCCTTTAAACACAAATACCTTTAGTAACAAACTGGTTCTCCGGCAGAAGGTGTTCTTTATTGCTGATGTTAAAGACCTTCGCTGTCTTACTCAATGATGTGGCTCTTGAGATGAAATAATTAACATCACTGCAATATTTCATAAAAATTTGTAAAAATTGCCAGCCTCATACGCCGCATCTAAATCTGTTGCGTCTACGATGTATTTGTTTTAAATTCTATAGTATTCTCATTGATTAACTTTCCTTTTTATAGACATTTGGATTTGACAGGTATTTTATTGATCCCTGCAGAGAAATGTACGCAGCGTATGACGTTATAACACGTCATAGCCGGCAATGTAAATACATAGCAAGTATGACAGTTACATGTAACAGTTACATTAGAGAAACAAGTGCAGGGACTCTAAGGTTATTGTGAAAAAGTATCAATTTCACTCTTTAAAACTTGCTGTTAAAAAGATGGTGCTATTTGCAAGCCAAATGTTGTCATGTTCAGGTCATTTTTTGAGATGTACTTTGTTATTATTGTCTGAATATGTCTTGCATATCTATGCAGCTGGTGTAGTATGCCTGAGTGTGTGTTTATTCTGTGTCGCAGTGTGTGGTGCTCGCTTCACGGCATCGTCTTCAATGCGATTCTGCTGCTGCTGCTGGCTTGTCACTCCAAGGCCGTCTTCTCGGACCCAGGTCAGTGCTGCTCTAAGGGAGCCTGCCCTCCGCACACGTGCCTCCGTCACTTTGTGATTAATTATAGCCGCTTAGCAGGCGGCTGTTACTGGTAAACGGCTTAATTCTAACCTGCTTACATCTGCTTACAGAGTACATTTGTGATCTTTGTGGTTAAAAATAACCAGCTTGTTAATCGCTGTTACCTGTGTGTTCGCTTCGCTCCGAGCACACGTGGTCCTCAACTTGCGATGTGTACGACTCATGATGTGCATCCAATTAACCTTTTAGTATGAATTGAATATCCTTGAATCCCGGTGTTTGGTTGTGACATTTAATGCTGACCGCTTTATCTGTTGGACAATAAAATGCTGCGTTTTGGGGTTGTGTTAGAAGTGGACGGTCAGTGTCCATTTGCTGACCATGTATGACCAGTCACTAGCTTGTCACATTTCACATTTGTTCGAGATGACAGATGGTTTGGAATCATTTGTCGTTCTGTTGCGCATAAAATGATGGAAAAATCAGAGCAACATATTTCCAGGTGTCACAACTAGTGCAAAGTCTGCACTGTTTAGAGTTTTTTGAAAAAGGAAAGTTCCACGGGGTAATATCCGATGAGTATGGAGGCTGCTGAACTTGGTTGATTTGGTGTTTTGCAAGGAATTGTGTGCTTGTAAATGCAAGCGGTCTGTGCAGCTCTGTTGATCGTGTGTTTAATGATGAGCAAATGCAGAAAGTGTTCCCTGTAGTGGACGCTCTGTGTCTCTGCCCTCTGCTAGGGATGGTGCCACTGCCGGACACCGCCATCGACTTCTCTGACCTCAGGTCTCAGTCGTCTCGGAAAAGCGAGCGGGTGAGCTGACCGTCTGTTCATCCGTTCACCACCATTGGTGATCTGCGATACAAAGTTGGCAGTCTGCCGTGGGTGTATGCCGGCACGTTGGTGATAGCTGCTGCTCAGTGTTCCTGTGGGTGTACAAGGTGCAGCACACACACACACCGGTATTTTGGGATGTCCACATTAGTGGCCAGTGACGATGCTGTCTCGCAGGGCTGTGAAGGATGGACCATCTGCAGCAGGTGTGAGACGTACCGCCCCCCACGCGCACACCATTGCAGGGTCTGTCAGCGTTGCATCCGCCGCATGGATCACCACTGTCCCTGGTCAGTCTGGCTGCTCTCTAACATGACCACTGCTCACTTTGTCTTGTGAGGGGTCTGTTTTCCACTCGCCCCCTCAATTCCATTGGACACTTTTGTGCTCCTCACATTCCTGTGATTATTATTTCTTGCTAATCATTTCCCTGTGTGATCTTCCTCCTTCTGCTTCATGCTGCCCCTTGTCAGTGTTCCCCTGCGCAGTATGAAATCATTCTAATGTTCCTCTAGATCATAACCCCTATACACCCTCACTCATGAGTGCCTGTGTGGAGGTTTCTGCTCTTGGGTGTCTTCATAGATTTTGTTGTTCAAATTGTTGTGCAATTTATGAGGGTGTACCTGCTCCTAATTATGCCTGTTTCAGGATCAATAACTGTGTAGGAGAACTGAATCAGAAGTACTTCATCCAGTTCCTTTTCTACACTGGTGAGAACAAGACTCCCGCTCACCCCGATAGCAGCTGCCCCTCTTTGCAGTGCGTGCTGAGACGGTTAAGAAGCATCTGTCAGAAATGCGAATGTGTGCATGAAGCTGGCTGACCCCTGCGGACGAAATATACTTTGCTCGCGAACGCACGATCGCATTATTGCCGACTGAATTATCTAGTATTTATTTAGGGTGGGAACTGTAGTTTTTGCACCTTGGCTCTTGTTAAGATTGCCAGCCTGCAATTTTGTGTGCTGTTGTTCATCTGCAGCATTTTTGTGGTATTCTTATTGCTGTGTCTTCAACAGAAATGTGTGGACTCTGCCTTTCAGGACTGGCCAGCTTGTACTCCATTGCTCTGGTGGTGACAGCTTGGATCTGGAGGATAAGGAGTGAGAGGGGAGGCGATGGACAAAGAGACAAGGAGGGCGACGAAGCCCCCAGCAAACACTTGATTGTGTGAGAGAGGCGAAGAGCGTTTCTGTGTTTTTTTGTGTGTGTCTGACTCTAAAACCAAGGTGTTTAGCCACCTCTTGTTTGAAATCCATCCATCCATTAACGATATTCACTTGTCCAGGGCGGGGTTGCTGTGGTGCAGAGCCTATCCTAGACGTACAGTAAAACCCAGCGTAGTGTGAAAAGCGAGATTAAAAAAGTTCAGGTGCGTAAAATGTGGGGTTCTGTTTTCACAAGGTTAATGAAAAGCAGTATTCTTCAGCTGGTCTTCCAAATACTGTGAAAAGAAAAAGGAATATAAATTTATTAGACATGCAGGAAACAGATTGATTATTACAAATAAAAATTGTTTGTGACAAATGTGATATGTACCACTTCTAATAATACTGTAAGGACGTGCCTCAACTGTGCTGTTAGAGGAGGCCTCAAGACTGGACTACAAAAACAAGGGTTTTATGTACAGGTCCAACAATCCCCCTGCAACTCTCTCTGATAGACAGACACAACTATTTATATACATATACAGTAGCAGTGCATTGTGGGAAAACCACAGCTGCTCCCACAGCTGTGGCAGCACGAATACAGCGATAAAAGGAATAACTTTTAGTCAATTATCATTTCCTGAAGATCACAGAAACACAAAAAGCAGAAAAGTAAAGAGGGTGACAGTTGTATTGAGCACAGCTGAGTGTACACTGAACTGAGAAAGTTCCAAATGATGAGGTGGTACTAACCTCACCCCTGCAGGGGGACAGGAAGGACAGGAGGACAGGAGGACAGGGTATACCCTCAGTGGGATGCTGGTCCACTCACTTCTCTGATAATGTCACTTAAATGGTACTGTTGTGCTCTCCTCTCTGCCTGTCTCCTGCAGAGCACACTACATCATCCTGCTCGTCGAGTCTGTGCTCTTCGGGGTCTTTGTCACGGTCATCTTCTATGATCAGGTACCGTCTTGCACTGAATGGTCAGGCTGGTCTAGAGCCAGCAGGTGGCACGGTGGTTAGAGCCTGGGGCTTTAGACTTAAATCCGACCTCCTGGCTGTTGTACCCTTGATCAAAGTACTTACCCTGAACTGATACAGTAAAAATGACCCTGCTGTGTAAATGGGAAAATCACAAGTAGCTTCATATTGAACGTTTCCCTGGAGAAAAGTGTTAGCCTGTATTAGCGGTGTGTAATAAAAAGCACGTATAGGTTTGTCATGCTCGGTTATGTTCCTCTGCCCCTCTAGCTGGTGTCCATAATAACGGACGAAACGCCCATCGAGCAGATGAGGAACAGGCTCATGAAGGACCGGCCGGCTGGTAGTCAGCACTCACACACAGGACATACTCGCAAACCAAAGCTCGCACTTCTGAGGGAGGTGTTCGGCAGGGGTGAGTGTCTCTGTTTAGCGTTTTTGTTTTTCCATTGCAGATTAGCACACGCCCAGTTTGTGTTTAGCTTCATCGCATTTGCCTGCGGTTCACAATATTTGCGTGTGAATGTCTTGTTGGAGCGTCTAATTTTAACTCGGTGTGCTTTAAGCATCAGTTTTTAGACTCTCTTCCCTTCTTGTCTGAACTAGGATCCGTGATGTGCTGGCTGTTCCCTCTGCACTCCAGTGCCCCCTCTGCTGGGGGCATCAGCTACTCTGCTCTACCGGACTATGATGTTTAACAAGGGGAAAAGGTACCGTTTACTTTAGCGATGTCAGGGTGAAATACGAGTGGGGTCCGTTCCACTGCTTACATTTGCAGTAAAGGGAACTCTCGCTTTAACACGGACGTGAAAATCTCCTCCAGACCTGCCTTGCGTTCCTCTTCACGCACTCATGCATACCTCGCACAGCCCTCTTTACACACTAAAGCACACGTTGTGTTCCTCTTCGCACGCCTTTGTGGTCAGCATTAAATACTTCACAAACCTGTGTCCCATGGGGGATGTTGTCCTTACAGTTGTTGGGGAGTATTTATTAAGTTCTAAGACATTAACACTGTATTTGAATTGAATCACTTCTGCTGTTTCTATGAAATTTCTACAAACTATGGAGGCACATATTGTTTATGGCATATTTATTCAGAGTATTACTCAATATGTACCTATTTGTGTTTGTGTATATAGTTGCTGTTACTGTCTGTGAGTTAACTGTACATAACTATGTATTTTCTAATGAGACAATTTGCATACAAGTGTACTGGGAAACAAGTGTTACCTTACTTATGTGGGCTTAGTTTTGTCACAATGTTTTGTTACAAAATTGCCATTTGCTGCTATTTGTCAGCTACAAGGATTTATACATTTATTAGAAAGATTTAAAAAGAATGATGGGGAATGTTATCATTGCTATTTATTTAATTGTGAATTAAGTGTTTAAAATATTTAAACATGTAAAATAAAATGGGTTTTATTGAATATTGACTCACTTTTTTTCTGCTGGGGGCAGAGTGGGATGTTACAAAAGACCGATAGTTTCACGTGGACGCCTTGCATCGCTTTCAAATAAATTTTTGCTTTGGACACAGATTGAGAATTAAAGAACATTGAAAAGGTTAGCACTAGTTTGTGTTTTTCTCGTGGAAGTTGCTCCTGTGGTTTATGTTGGAACACCAGGCTTCCTCTTTGTGTGGGTGTTTCTACAGCAGTATTCAACAAAAAACATTGGGCAGGCAACACAAAATACTACGTACAGCTGCAGTAGGTAAATAGTTGTTTGTTTTTCAAATGAACAAATGGAGAATCTACGGCTTCTTCAGTTAATCCGTCCCACATCAGTCATTCGCCCTGTACTAGTTTACTGGATGGGATGCCTAGTTTTTGGAGTGTGGGAGGAAACCAGAGCAAAACCATGTACCTAAAGAATAAGCTGGGTTTGATTCTACACCCAAAGCCAGGGTTCAGGGCTGTGAGGCAGCAGATCTACCTGCTGCGCCACTGTGACACCCTTTGGTTCATCTGTAGTGAGCTGGACCCAAACATCTCCGTTCCATTAGAGCAGAAGGTGGCAAAGGTTGGTGGTTCAGGCCCCACTACCTGCTCCTTGACCACCGTGTCTCTTCTGAATTACTGCAGTCTTAAACTCCGTTTCCTATATTTATACAAACATAAATTCCTGCTGTTAGTATTACAAGCAGAAATACAAATATGAAATGAAAAACCCCCGTATCAGAAGTAAAGTCAACAATTATGCTCTTTCGAAGAATGAGTATCTAAAGAGGTGCACACATTATAGCAAAGTTCTGTAAAAACGTAATTTATTATAAAAAAGGTAAATGGATTGCTGGTTAAAAAGGAATTAATACATTCAGTTCTGCAGAACAAGCGAAATACGTGATCTGACGTTGGGATTGACGGCTTTTATTTTGAAGTCTGCGCCTCCTCCCTCTTTGTCAACTTCCGGGATGTCGCATGCGGAGCTCAGGTCACGTGAGCCGCTCTCCCCACAACACGGCCGCCCGCCGCCACTGCAGCCCGGGGTTCCGCCGCCCTGCTCCCGAGTAGCTCCTGCGACTCCTGCAGCTCCGCGCTGTCGCCATGGCGGACGGCGAGCGCTCGCCGCTGCTCTCCGAGTCCGGGGAAGCCGGCAACGGCGGCGTGCCGCCCAAACCGGAGGGTGAGTACAGCGCCGCGAGCGGCCCCGCCTGTGTTTACCTTCCCGAAGAGCGGAGCACCTGCGTGCGACACACACCTCTCACACCACGGGGGTGCGCGCTTTGTCTCGTGCACAACGGCGTACGGTAACACACACACACACACACACACACACACACACACACACACACAAGAACCGCTGCATCTCTTACTGAAGGTTGTCCCGATGATGTCACTCTCTCCCTCACACACACACACGCGCGCAGTGTACTACAGCGCACATACAGTGTGTATCCCAAGTCACAAGATGGATTGTGGTGCAACTAAAATGCCAGTTTCATTACAAACTTTGGGAAATGAAGTGTTTAAAGATGTAAATTTGAATTATTTACCTCACGTAACGGACCTCCTCCTGCTGGTTTCTTGAGTCGTTTGCAAGTCTGAGCCCGGAGGTCATGCTGACGTTCGAGAAATGCTTCCCCCTCCTGTACTGTAGAACTGTATTATTTTTCAATAGTTTGGATATGTGGTAGAAGCAGTACAGACTGCGTAGGGTTGCTGTTTCCTTCACACATAAAAACACCTTTCGTTGTGGCCAGTTCAGAAGTTCACTTAAGCTGCTTTTTGCCTGAGGTTCGATGGTGCTTTTCCACAGGAAATAAGCGTGACGTGACCCCCTAACCAGGGAAGTGGTGAAGAACCATGTTCGCCGAGGGACCGGTGTGTGTACGCTGTACTCTGTCTTTCCTTTCCTTCTGTGTCTCCAAGGCTTCTCTGCCTTCCCAAGCGTGGCACCGCCGTCCCTTCTCCCGGGCGAGAACCCCCCTCAGTACTCCCCCCTGACGTCCCCCGAGAGCGGCAGCGCCCCGGTCATCAGCTGCCGGGTGTGTCAGAGCGTCATCAGCGTCGAGGGCAAGATCCACCAGCACGTGGTCAAGTGTGGGGTCTGCAACGAGGCTACGGTGTGTGACGCGCCCGCAAACACGCC
The DNA here is from genome assembly GCA_900497675.1 of Arapaima gigas. Taxonomy (NCBI): domain Eukaryota; kingdom Metazoa; phylum Chordata; class Actinopteri; order Osteoglossiformes; family Osteoglossidae; genus Arapaima; species Arapaima gigas. The sequence continues at coordinate 53,261 of UFQX01001364.1, read as the reverse complement.
ATATACTGACCCCGCACGCCTGCCGCCGACGTGATAGACCAGCGTCCATCCCGGTCCAACCCGACACCTAGTCGTACGATGCCACCAAAAAGCCCGAGCAGCAGTTTTTTATGTAGCTTGCTGACTTTTAAAGAACACAACGGTGTTTATTTGTCCCCAGGAGAGGTATGTGGCCAAAATTAAATAAATGTCACGGTTTAAAACATCCTTTAACGGGCGGGAATTCAACACAAACCTTCACTGTCCACAAATTTGCCGGTTTTCTTTTTGCTGGTGATGTAATAATAATAGTACTGGGAAAAAGTGGGCGATAACAATGACTAAGTATAAATGCGAAGTGAAGCCGCAGAAAGGTGGTCGCGTGGTTCCGCTCACAGCAATTCCTTGGAAAAAAGTCACCCGGAACTGCCGGCTGTTTAGTTTTGCTTTTGACTAATTTGGCTGGTTTCCAGTGACAGAAAGGATTTTAAAAATGAACATACACATTGCACATTTTGAATTGAATTTCTTAATATTTGACTTTTAATTTGTTGCGCACCTGTCCATCAAACGGGTATCCGAGCGATTCTGCCTGTCCGACTGTGAAAGTTTAAGCAAAATCCCCGGTTTGGACAGTTGGACAACCGTTAATGTGGAGCCCTGATATCTCATGGTTGAGGTTTCAGCAAGTGACAGGAAATGAGTGACGCGCCTTCTCTCCATACCTGCTTTCCATCTACCCTCGCCTCCCCGTCACTCTTTCCTTTGCTTCCACCTGCAACCCCCCGGGGTTCCTTCCCTGTTTCTCACTACAGCCCATCAAGAACGCCCCAGCGGGGAAGAAGTACGTCCGCTGTCCCTGCAACTGCCTGCTCATCTGCAAAGTGACGTCCCAGAGGATCGCCTGTCCCCGACCCTACTGGTGAGAGATGGCACGCACACACACACACACACACACACACACACACTCTCTCGCACAGCGCCCGTCCTGGAGTCACACACCTACAGAAAATGCACTCATCCTAAGCACACTTTGTTCTTATTTACAGTACTTTTGAATTTACTTACTTATCCGAAGCTCCTAAATTCAGGGTAAACACTTTAATTAAGGCCACTACAGTAGGAATGGGACTCAGACCTGGGTACCTTTAAATCCAAGGCAGGTGCCTTAACCACTGGGCCCCCTGCTGCCTGTTATTTGTCCTGCTGGTACCGTTAATGTTTCCTGTGTTCATACAGCAGACGTCCGACTTAACACCCCCCCGACACAGAACTGAACTGACAGACGTGGGAAGGAGAGCCGTGCTTCCACTCCTGTCTGTACAGGTTCTGTATGTGGTGGAGAGAACGGGAGCTGTAGTTGTGCACCAGCAGGTGGCAGTAAACTGCATTCAAGCAGAATAGGACCGGGTGCCACCGATGGTCCCCTTGGCTCCCCTGTCTGGCGTCCCTGAAGGGTCATGAGTCAAATATGTGAAGTGATGAGAGACACGTTGCTTCCACGGAGACCAGAGGGGACGTTATGAAGAACTGTGAAAGTAGTTCAAAGTTAATGAATGTTGCGCTTATAGGGTCAGCAGTCTGTGGGGGCAATGTACTGATTTTCTGTCATTTTAGCATTATTTAAATTTTGATTTAAACTCAAAGTTAACAGAAAATAGTTTTATCCAATATTTCCTGTTACTGCAGCCAAGCTGTTTACAGGACCAGAACCTCCTCCGCAAATAAGTCAAGGCCAGACTGTATTATTGAGGTGTTTTCAGCTGTGACTTACGGTGTTCCGATCCCAGCTGTGTCTGCAGGCCGAGGAACTTGTGTAGTTTGCATTTAATGGCTTTGGGTTATTATACGAGCTGGTAAATCCAGGGTGAAGTGGCCTCCTGCCTCAGTAGCCGTTTGGGTAGGATTGTTGTGGGTTTGCAGATCCAGGCTCAGCTTGTTGTTGTATCTCACTGTGTTTCCAGCAAGAGGATAATAAATTTGGGTCCTGTCCACCCGGGCCCGTCGAGCCCGGACCCCCAGCCAGTAGGAGCACGAGTCATCTGTGGACACTGCAGCAGCACCTTCCTGGTAGGAGCCGTCACTATCGTCACCTTTTTGTCACCTTCGCTGCATCCCACACTGAGCGTGGCAAAGCTGCCGAATTTGACAACTGTCCGCTGGTCTTTATTATAAAATAACTGCAGCTCCCTTCTGAATTTAAATAAAAAACACAGTAATACTGTTCGCATTGCTTCCCCGTTTAGCGCTGTTTCATTGCAGCTCTCATGCTGCAGTGTTATGATGCACTCGCCTCTTTTTTGTGATTAATAGTGTCATAATCGTCCTCGCATCTCCCTGGTACTGTGCCCTCTGGAAGGGGCGTTTCTGCTTTTCCCAACCCCCCCCCCCCCCCCCCCTTAAG
>UFQX01001364.1:0-42592 GCA_900497675.1 Arapaima gigas | reverse complement strand
GGAGGGGGGGGGGGGGGGGGGGGGGGGGTAAATGTGCACAACAGTGGGACCGAGTCAATGTCACAGCGACGTGCTGCGTCGGGCGACCTACGTGGACGTGCTGCGGGAGCGCGCGCCGCACAATGGAGCTCCGTCCGCTTTATTCCGAACGCCGAGTCGCGCGACGGTAGTTGGGACGATGGCACTCGGTGCGAAAGGTGTGTGTGTGTGTGTGTGTGTGTGTGTGTGTGTGTGTGTGTGTGTGTGTGTGTGTGTGTGAGTGAGAGAGACAAAGAAGGCGGCAGGGGAGCGGTGTGTGTGTCGTTTCTCAGCCTGTTTTCCCCGCGCTGTGACAGTGATACTACAGCCTCACTGTTTTACCTCAGTGCGGTTTTTTACACACCGCCGTGGGCGGCTTCTCACCGCGTTTCCGTGTTTCTTTCCCATGTGTTGCGCCCCGTGCGTGTGTGTGTGTGTGTGTGTGTGTATGAGAGTGTGTGTTTGTGTGTGTGAGTGTGTTTGTGTGTATGAGAGTGTGTGTTTGTGTGTGAGAGTGTGTGTGTGTGTGTGTATGAGAGTGTGTGTGTGTGTGTGTGTGAGAGTGTGTGTGTGTGTGAGAGTGTGTGTGTGTGTGTGTGTGTGAGAGTGTGTGTGTGTGTGTGAGTGTGTGTGTGTGTGTGAGTGTGTGTGAGTGTGTGTGTGTGAGTGTGTATGAGAGTGTGTGTGTGTGTGTGTGTGTGCGCACGTCTCATTATGATTTTTGTTATATTCATGGTCACACGAGGTAGAAGCTGTTAAGAACTCACCCCCCCCACCCCCCAGCCCCCCAGCCGCTCTCTTTTCTTTCTTTGTCTTCATTCCTGTTCCTTGCTAGACCTCCTCTGGAACTTTCTCTCTCTCCCTCGCTGTCTAATGAGTTCCAGATGTGGCTCCTGCATTCCTCGAGACAGGGGGGAGGGGGGACAGGGCTGGGGGGGGGGGTCGCGGAGACGGACGGAGAGGACAAAAGCCCAGCGGCGAGTGGACGAGTGGGTGTGCGGACAACACTGATTCGCTACCTTTATTGAAAGTGCTTCTGCACCCCTCCCTCTGTGGTGCACAGTGTGTGTCGGGGGGGTGCGCTGGGTGTGTGCGGTGATTGGCTTTGGTTGTGTTACTAAGGGCCACCTGTGAAGGTGTGTCTTCATCCCCCCACCCCCTCCTCCAGCATTCATATTTTCCTCTGTGTTCATCCCATACCTGCGGGCTGTGAGCACAGCTGGAGTGTGTTCCTGCGTCCAACACGCTGTGCTCTTGACCCACAGCTGTTACCTGCGCAGGACCTGTGCCGTACGCTCACCAGCTACTTTATTAGGTACAGCCAGAACGGCTTCGATTCACTTCCCGCTTGCTTACCGTGAGGAGCACCCGCAAACAGTTCTGTTTCCCAGACTACCTGAATGATGAAGCGAGCCGCTTTATTAGGCACACCTGTTTAGCTGGATCCTGCTGCCTCCACTGCTTTGTACGGTTCTTGCTGATTTTTGGGGGAGGGGGGCTCTGCTAAAGTCACACTCCACCTTGTCCCAGAGATGGTCTACTGGCTTGAGCAGTGGGGACCGTGAGGCCACTGGACTAAAGTAAAAGTCACGTTCTGTTTGTTGATCCAGCCTGAGATGATGATGAGCGTTATCCCTCTTTGAAGTCGCCGACTTGAGAAGGGTTTTCAGCAATGGTTTGGCACTTATACTTGGTTCCCGGTGACAAAGTTAAAAAGTGCCAAGAAAACACTCTCGGCACCATCACGCTGCTACAGCCACGTGTACCTAATAAAGTGGCCGGCGAGCGTACGTACCTGTGCGATACACAACCGCCGGCATTTCTGACATACTAGTAAACCCCCACTTGTGCTTCTTGTTTCAAATGTAAGGAACGTTCTGGAACGTCTGCCAGCTTGTGCCTTATTTGCACACGTACAGTAGCACCGTGGTCATCTCTTCTGCCGCCACTCTCGGTGTCAGGGTTGTCACCAGGACGGCAAGTGTCAGCGTGTCAGCGATTGAACTGTAGCCATGGCAACCTAATCTGATTTTCGGGGTGGGGGGGGGCAAAAAGTGCAAATCAGGCAAAAGCGTTTGCCCAATAGGATGTAAACAAGCACGAGCAGAAATTATTTCATCATATTTTAGAGGAGACAAGGCTTTGAACGCTGCTGTTTGAAGTGCATCTGTTTCTATAGCAACTAAGTAGAGGCTGTAGTGATGACCAGAGCGAGAACCAGGGAGGAAGACTGTTTAGATGTGGCAGAGAGCTGGTTTAAGAGAGCCCCCCCCCCCCACGTCTTCGCCTGCTGTTAAGTGTGTCTGTAAGTGTGTGGCTGAAGGGTGGGTCGTGAAGGTCGGGGGACGTGGGGGGAGACAGGGCTGGTTCATCCACGGTCCATTTAAAGGTGAACAAAGGGCTGGTGCGAGTAACATGCTCTGCTGCCTCCGAGCTCTTTTTTTTTTCCAACACGTGTCTAGCAGGGTAAAAGTGTGGTGAAGGTGTACGGTTTTTTTTGGGGCAGTGGGTTCTGGAGCCCTCGTGCTTCGAACCGGGCTTTCGGAACTTCAGCTTTAAACCGCTTCCTGGCGGCAAGCTGGAGGGTCAGCCGGTCCTCGGCCGTGACCCCGCCGACCCCTGTTGTCAGCGACCTGACTGATCCCCGATCGGAACCCTATTCGTTCCGCCCCCGACGGGAAGCAAGCGCGTCACCCCAGAGTTTCCCCAGTAAGGTCTTCGTGGTTTCCTTGCATCTCCTCTTCTGGTATCTTTCTATGTTCACCCTCCATTTTTGCCCCCTTTTCAGTTGCCTTCCTTTTTGGTTGCCATAGTGACTGCATGTTCCCTCTTTGCCTCTTTAATATCTCCGTTCTCTCCCCATTTGGGTCTTAGTCATCCCAATCTCACGCTACTTTCATTGTTACCATGACAATGTCCCTGTACCCCAGCACCTGTACTGTATGTCTGTTACAGATGAAGCGCAGCCGTCCGCTTTGTCCTCTTTGCACCCACTTTCTACCCCCCCGTCCTCTCGTCCTCCTCTGAATTTTCCGCCATGCTTTTCGGGGAGGGCTGGCCGCCCGCCGTGCTAACAATTTCAGCAAAGAGCGCGAGCAGCGCTGTTTGTTGTTGATAAGTGAGGTGCGAGATTTAGAGGACCACTGTCACCACCCACCGCATCCCTAGAAACTGGTCGCCAGCTATGCTAACCGTCCACCTGTGCCGTTGCTCACAGTCCTGTGGGGGCGCTCTTGCTCACCTATTCCCTCCTCCGTCTTCTCCTTTGGCCTCCTTTATTGTCACCTTGTGTTCCTGTCGCTCTTCCCTCTCTTTTCTCCCCCTGTCTCTCTCAGTTTATTTTTTTCCGCTTCCATCCATTATCTTTTACCATTGTAACCTGCTGGGGGTCCCGGGGCACCCGGCTGTGAAAGTACCCCTGAGTGGGGCGGCAGTCCGTCGCAGCGTGGCCCCACGCACATTTGCACGCCATCGCCGGTTTATGGCGAACGCAGTGCTTGTCGTAGGGAGGAAACCCACACAGACGCAGGAAAAATGTGCAAACCGAACGCCTGTGCAGGCCGAGCGGGACTCAAACCCGCACCCGATCGGTCTGGCACGACCCGGCACAGTGACAACGTGAGCTGGTCTGAGCGCCAGTGACGTGCTGGGCAGCCCTCCAGCGGGGGAGGCGGAGCCCTCTTTTGTCTCGACTAACTTTACCCAACTTTGTCGTCACTTTTACTGATGACCTGAACCGCGTCTCTCGTTCGCGTCACATATAAATGTGTCCAATACAGCCGGCCACTTTATTAGGCACACCCCCCCAGTGATGCAGACAACACATGCAGATACGCCGTTTTACCGCGTTCTACTTCTCTTATTATCATTATTATTATTATTGTTATTGTTATTACTGTACTAGTAGTATGTACAGTAACAGGTTCAGGCTCATTATTAATTGTGGTAAATAAAAATTGGAAATTATAAATGTCAACCTTTAAAACTTGAACTTTTTGTATGCCTCTTCTGTTGTGTGTTTACAGAAAAATGAGTCGCTCTTCTGTTATAATATTTATAAGTAGCACCTGAATTGCCTGAAAGAAGCTTTTTTTTAAACTGGGTTAATGGAAGGTAAACGGGTTCCCTGTCCCCACCAATTAAACCCACACGATCCGAAAATTTGTTATAAATTCCCCCGAGAAAATTCTTTAATTTCAGAGCGGAATCAAAGATCAAAGTCCCCTTCGAACGGCTGCGACATATTTGTAATGTTATTAGTGTTATTTTTGTGCAAATTTTCATCCACCTGTAGTGGTTTGCCGTTTGTTAACCCTGTTTGCTTCTGGAAAACAATTCTGTCGAGTTGAAGGATCGAAGGGGTCAAACCCCCAGTTTCCCGCTGCGATCCTGAACCCGGATCTGATTTTTACTGCCCGCGCAGCCGCGTGTTTTGCACGAATGCGGTGTGAAACGTTTCGCCAAACGCCTGAGAATTTTCCAGACGATCGTCTCGTGACGTTTTTCGGGCCGTCAACCGCCGGGGGATTTTTATACAGCTTCCGACTAAACGGCGCTACGTTGCCTTCCTCTGTCATGACCTCGGTTTGCAGACGACGTGGGCAGAGTTTGCAAACAAAATTGTTCCTACTTCTATTAATTACTATATGAACTCTATAAATCGCATTAAATGTGATTAACCACGCAAGTCCTTTAACTGACTCCGTGTGCATTTTAGCCCATATAAGCGCATTAGATGAGATACAAGCGCCGGCACGTTACCCCCCAACTCGGAATCGGCACAAATCACAGCGAGAAACTCCGGCCGAGCAGAAAAAAGAAAAGGGAAAAACAGGTCAATCTGTTTAACGTATTTAAAAATCTGCCCCCCTCCTCCCCGCCGTCCACGGCTTCACCGACCAGCCAGATGAGCGTGATGGAAGACGCTGCTGTTGACAGCACATTTGCCGCAGGGTTGCTGCGTCCTGGAAGGAGCAGGCCGGGGTCTCTTTTCCTGGCGTTAGCTGGAAAACGTGCAGGTGTGTGAAAGGTCAGCCCACCGCGTGTTTGTAAACAGGAAGGTGCCTGTCGGACAGCCGCCCTCGCGGGAAACCGGGGCATCTTCGCTGCGCTTCACGCGTTTTCTCACCCAGGAGCTTCCAGCTCTCCGTGAGCCGAAGGCCCGTTTGCCGCCACGGTTAAAGTGCATTAATGACCAGGGGTGTTTGAGATGAACCTCGCTGGCTGCTTCATTGGGAACCCCTGCTTAGCAGGAGCCTCTTTCGACTCCAGAGCAGCAGGGATTCTGCAGCGAGGTGCTGGATTTGTCTCCGCTGGCTCCTTTGTCCACGGCGGCTTTTGGGCTTTGCCGTTTGCTGCAGATTATTTGACGGCGCATTCGGGGGGCTCCGCACCCTCCTCCCCAACACACTTAAAATGTACTTAAAAATGTCCTCCGGCATTAGTAAGAAACAGTAAGAAAGCGTGTCCAAAACCGTCCGTTGTGTTGACGTCTCATTCCACCGCATCTCAAAGATGGGCCTGGCTTGGGAGGCGGGATAGTAGAGGCTGCTCTGGTAAAGTAAGGTAAAATACCGTCACGTCCGTGGGCCTGTAGTGTGTAAAAATACCACGAGTGCGGCAGTTTCTTAAACGCTGGACCCGGACATCTTCAAAGTCACTTAGACCCCCTGTCTTGTCCATCAAATGGTCATCAGACAGTAACTGAACCTCTAGACCGTGTCTGTGTGCTTCACACACTGAGCCGCCGCCATGTGCAGAGCGGCTGTTTGTATAAACAGCCATGTGTACCTAATAAAGTGGTCGCTGAGTGTATCATAAAGGTTGACGGCAAACATCCTGAGATCAGGTGCTGACTTATTGTAAATAGGATGTAACTGGTATGACTTTGCACTGCATTGCATTTAAATGTCACGTGACAGCGGTGTGAGACTCTGGCCCAAGTGTAAGTGTCCCCTCTCTCGCTGGGCCAGTGTGGGTGGCCCGTTTTTCCCAGGAGCCGGCTGACCAGTCTGTGATTCTGGGCCAGAGGGCTGTTCTGTCCTGCGTGGTGTTCAACTACTCGGGCATCGTGCAGTGGACCAAGGACGGCCTGGCCCTGGGCATCGGAGACGACCTCCGAGGTGAGAGCTTCTTCCTCCTCCTCTTGCCCCCCTCCCCGTCTCTCCTTACCGCCGCTTCCCCTCCTGTCTCACCTCAACTAACCCTCCCCAACCTGCGTTTTAACGTTAATATTTACTTTACCCTGCTGGACTGTTCTTCATTCAGATGTTTTCTGCCCACACTGGTCACATCTCTCCATCAGGGGGCATTTTTGTTTATCTCACCCTGTCCCTATTGCCTGGTTTTGAAGGCTGGTGTTCGTGATGCTACCAAACACCTTCCCTCAGTTCCTGTGGAGGAAGAGTGTTAAATCCACCCCCCCTGACCAGCACAATGCAAAGCTGTGTAAGATGAAGGTTGCTGGACTGAGTCTCAGTCCCACTACTAATACCTGCGATCAGGGTACAGAAGATCCCAAACTTGTGACAGCCGTCTCATCAGCCTTATTATATTATTTTCCAGTCCCCAAATTCGGTCACGACATCTCCCAACAGCCGCGGCGCCTGCTGTAGGGTCACCCTGGCTGAACTGTGCAAGACTCCGTGTTCCTCATTGTTTGGGTCTGAATCAGTGTTCAGTGTCTAGCGGCGATAATTATTAATGTATATTATTACTTATTTTGCATTATTAATGTATATTACACTCTCATTCCTCCTTATGAAGGTTGTGTGTTCCTCCGAAACTCTTTCAGCACAAACCCTCATCGCTCCAGTGCAAAATTACTGTCGATGTGAAAGGCGAAAGTTACGATTCTCAAAAGTGATGCCAGTTTATCCCAAAATATCCCCAAATCCCACCTTCAGTAGTTAACGTTAGTTACCATAACCCAACATAACAAGGCAGTTTTCCGTCACTGCTGCGTGTGTGTGTGTGTGTGTGTGTGTGTGTGTGTGTGTGTTATGTTGCCCTGCAGTGTGAACCGTTGATTTAGTCAGTGTTTTGGTGTCTATGAGTGATTCTTCTGTTTACTGAACGGTACCATACAAGTGAGTAGATTCAGAAAAAGTGAGCAGATTTCGGATGTATTTAGAAATGAAAGTGAATATTATTATTTCTCTATATTAATTTTATTTTAACATCAACTAAGGGGTGAAGTTACTGGAAAAATATGACAAAGTCCTATTATCCAACAGAGCATTCATGCATGTTTACTGTTTCTATGTCCTCCTGGTTTATTTAATAGTTATAAGGGGATTTGTGTCTTATAACAAAAGCGATTTAGAATGAGGAACTGAACCCGTCATAAGTTTGGAACCACATGTTCTGTATTTATCTTTAATTGTTCATATTAACACACAGCTGTATAAATATATCAGATACCATAAAATGTCATGTAAAGGTATAATTTACAGTTTAGTCATAATGATTGATTGATTGATCGATTATGGGTGAATAAATCTGTCTAATAAAGTAACAAAACTGAAGCGATACTCTCACCGGCCACTTTATTAGGAACACCCGATCAGTAGGACCATCTTTTGACTCCAGAACAACAGGGAAGAGCAACGAGGAGCTGGACGGGTTTCCACAGGGTTCTGTGTCCACGGCGGCTGCTAGCTTTGCTGTTTCTGCAGATTATTTGATGTCTCGTTAATTCTGTCAGCATCACATTCCACCTCATCCCCAGCTTGGATGAGAGGAGGGACGGTGCAGGCTACTGTAGTAAAGTAAGGTAAAGTACTGTCTCATCTGTTAAAATCCCACAAGGTCAGCTGTTTCTGAAACGCTGGAACCAGAGCAACTGGCGCCAACAATCCGGCCGGGTTCAAAGTCACTTAGACCCTCCAGTCTTGTCCATCAGATGGTCATTCAGACAGTAGCCGGACCTCTAGACCTCTAGACCCTGTCTGCATAGACCCCCACTGCGTAGGTCTCGGACTGAGTGGAGAACTGCTGCTGTCAGCTGGGTTATCTCGGTGATGTTACCACCCCCCCCCCCCCNCCCTGTCTGCATAGACCCCCACTGCGTAGGTCTCGGACTGAGTGGAGAACTGCTGCTGTCAGCTGGGTTATCTCGGTGATGTTACCCCCCCCCCCCCCGCGTAGTCCACCTGCATGCACATTTTTACTACCTGTCCTTTGCCCATTGTCTTCCTCACAGCACCCTTGCTCAACGCCCCCCTCCAGCCCCCGTCTGGTCGTCTCCCTTCCTCTTCCGCAATATTCTTATTTCTATTGTTTTCTTTTCCATTTTGAACAAAGCTTTCAAATCTAAGCACCTGGGTACACACACACACACACACACACACACACACACACACACACACACACACACACACACACACCCCGCGTGCCCCTTGGAAAGAAATGTGCAGGGTGTGAACATTTATATTTTCATCAGTACACACTGCAGACCCAGCTGTTTTGTGAGTGAATACAAGTATAAAACAGATTTTTTTGTGTGCCAAGCGCCTTGGTTTCCAAGGATGATGCAATCTGCCTCAATACTTGAAATATGAAAATGTCAATGACATCATCGCTTTAGCACATGAGCAGGGCACGGGCGCCACCTGCTGGCCAGACGTAGCTGCAGGGAGCTGCCGAGTACCCTGCAATGTCTGTTCTCCGTCCCTCTTTGTTAAGGTACCCGTGTGTGTAGGAGTGTCGCTGGGTGTGTGTTTAGCCGCGTGGGGCTGTTTTAAGTTTTTTTCCCTCAATGTGTGTGAGTGTGTACTGACTCCCGCCTCTCTCGGCAGCCTGGCCCAGGTATCGCGTGTTACGTGGGATGGAGATGGGCCAGTATGACCTGGAGATCCTGTCGGCCGAGCTGTCAGATGACTCTCTGTACGAGTGCCAGGCCACAGAGGAAGCGCTGCGTTCCCGAAGAGCCAAACTCACCGTCCTTGGTGTGTGTGTGTGTGTGTGTGTCTGCGTGTGTTTCACTGTGGTACATCCGTGGCAGGCAAGCGCATATATGGCTGGCGTGTGGGAGAGTGTGTCTGCTGGGTGTTTTACGTGACGCAGTGTCGTTGCCGCACCCCTGTTTCTCCAGTGCCCCCAGGAGACCCCGTGATTTACGAGGGTCCGCAGGTGCTGCTGAGGGCGGGTGAGGCCTACAACCTGAGCTGTGTGTCTCGCGGGGCAAAGCCACCCGCGCGCATCCACTGGGAGAAGGATGGAATGACGATGGAGGGATCCTTTAGTGTCATTGTGAGTCTCAGTCTTACACACACAAACACACAAACACACACACACACACACACACACACACACACACACACACACACACACAGTGGATATCAAAAAGTCTCTGCATACTTGTTGAAACTTCCATTTTTTTTTTAGACAAATCAAGCAGGCCTTTTCTAACCTATAATAAGATTATGAAGCAATATTTATTTGAAAAATTAAATGATGACTTTTTAGAAATATAATTTAAAAACCTCTAATGCCTTATTTTAGCGCAGTTTAATTGTAAGGCAAAAACTGTGCTCGGTTCCCGGGCTGCTGTACACAACTTGCAAACATCCACTCTCACACATTTCCCTCTCAGGTGACCGGGAGCAGTTCCGGATCCTTTCTTTCTTTCATTTCACACGCGGATCACATTTTCTTTCAGTGTCAGCATTAGCCAACAGTTAAACATCCTTTCTGTGTGTGTGTCTGTGTGTGTGTGTGTGTGTGTGTGTGTGTGTGTGTGTGTGTGTGTGTGTGTGTGCTCACGTGTCTGGGACCTACCTAAGGATCCTATTAACTGGTATTTCAGTTAGCGCTGCACTTTGTAGGAACACATCGTGAGCTCTAAGCGGGGACTTTCTGTATATATATATTCTCAGCGTCGATGCCTGTGTCTGCAGAATTGCTCCACTGTGGCCTGTGGAAAACCACACGGTGCTGTAAAACCTCTGTCGCCCTCCAGGAGGTGCTGGCAGACCGGAAGCGGACCACCACCCGCAGCTTCCTACCGCTCCTCCCCGCGGACACGGACACGGGCCGCAACATCACCTGCGTGAGCAGCAACGCGGCGGCTCCGGGGGGCAAACGCTCCACTGTGTCCCTGGACGTTCACTGTGAGTGTGTCGCCCGCTGCGCTGTGATTCAAACACCACAAGAGAAACACTTTATTTACAACCCGGTTATTAAAGATGTTTTTTATCATTTTATATACATATATGCTTGGTATACATATTTATATAGTTTAATTGCCAATTGCCATTTTCCGTTGAACGTGCTGCCTTAGAGAGCTATTTACCAAAACTCTCCATGCGGCAGGAATTTGGAAGTTGGAATTATATGCCAGTTTTTTTTTTTTGCGGAAGAAATAAAGCATTTGTTTGCTTTGCAGAGTGAAACACTCAGTAAGCAGTGAATAAAACAGCTATTGTGCAAATAAAACAACCCGCCGGACTAAATAATAAGCCCAGTGTATGAAAAAGTGTGTATTTTCACAACCCGGTGTGGCAGATTTTCACTCCACAGAAACCGGTTATGTGAGGGGAGGGTTTACTTGAGTGTGGAAAGACCCTACACTGGGGGTCAAATAAATTTAAATTTAGCAAAATGATCAGCATTACTGCGGTTTTTCTGGCTCCCGCTGATTGCCCTCATGCCCCTCCCCCACCCCACCTGCACCCCAAAGACCCCCCAATAGTGACCCTGTCTGTGGAACCGCGCTCAGTGCTACAAGGAGACAGAGTCACCTTCACCTGCCAAGCCACCGGCAACCCCCCTGTCATGGGCTACAGGTCAGTGAGTTCTCTGCCCCTGTGTTTCTGTGTACACGTGCTGAAGGCCATGTGTGACCACGTACCTGTGTGCTGCTCCTTCTCTCAGGTGGGCAAAGGGTGGCATTCTGCTGGAAGGCGCGCGGGAAAGTGTGTTTGTGACCACGGCCGACCACTCCTTCTTCACGGAGGCCGTGTCCTGCCAGGTGTTCAACGCGGTTGGCAGCACCAACGTCAGCATCCTGGTGGACGTCCACTGTGAGTCTGTCTGTCTATCTATCTATCTATCTGTCTGTCTGTCTACTTACCTACCTACCTGTCTGTCTGTCTACTTACCTACCTACCTACCTACCTGTCAATCTATTTGTCTGTCTATCTATCTATCTGTCTGTCTGTCTGTCTGTCTACTTACCTACCTACCTGTCTATCTATCTGTCTGTCTGTCTACTTACCTACCTACCTGTCAGTCTATATATCTGTCTGTCTGTCTGTCTATCTATCTATCTATCTATCTATCTATCTATCTATCTATCTATCTATCTGTCTGTCTGTCTACTTACCTACCCACCTGTCTGTCTGCCTGTCTGTCTGTCTATCTATTTATCTGTCTGGCCGTCTACTTACTTACCTACCTACCTACCTGTCAATCTGTCTGTCTGTCTGTCTATCTATCTATCTGTCTGTCTGTACTTACCTACCTACCTGTCTGCCGGCCTATCTGTCTGTCTGTCTACTCACCTACCTACCTGTCAGTCTATCTGTCTGTCTGTCTACTTATCTACCTACCTGTCAGTCTATCTGTCTGTCTGTCTATCTATCTATCTGTCTGTCTACCTCCTTACCTACCTGTCTATCTTTCCATCTTTCCTGGCATTGGACACACGGTTCATTAAAGCGATCAATGAATAATAATAAAAGGTAAATAATGAATAATGATGGCAGCTTATCTTTCCCAGACGCAGCAGAAAATGAGCAGCGTGAAGGAGAACATCTGTATGCCGGCGCTGTAACTGATTGTTTATAGGGGGTTTTTATGTTGTAATTTAGTTGGCCCGCTGCTGCTGGCAGAACCCACCCCGGTGACAGCCGATATCGACACTGATGTTACACTGCGCTGCAAGTGGTCTGGCAACCCCCCCCTCACTCTCACCTGGACCAAGAAGGGCTCCAGCGTGGTGAGTTGTACCTCTGTGTGTGTCTCACCTGGCCAGGTGCTCAGCAGTAACAGCCAGATGTAGCTGAGGTGTGTGTGTCTCTCACCTGGCCAGGTGCTCAGCAACAACAATCAGCTGTACCTGAGGTCAGTGAGTCAGAGTGACGCTGGTCAGTACATTTGCAAGGCCATCGTCCCCCAGATCGGCGTGGGCGAGCGGGAGGTCACTCTCACCGTCAACGGTCAGTGGAACGCAAGCATGCGGAATTAAACATTCAGTTATTGTGTATTTCCCCAAATACCAAGAAATTTAAATCTCCATGACGTTTGAAAATGAATAAATGAATAAAACAATTAACTGACAACCTGTAGAAACATTAACTGTTACAATTAAAGCAACTCAATAATCAGAAACAAAACTTTAATACTAAAGATGATAGTAAGCTCAGTGTTACCTACAGTGGTGTACAGCAATGTGCACAGTAATAAAAATAAGTGTAGTAAAGTGCAGTAAAACAATTGGAGCTCCTGTAACACACAGTAATCGCCACAAAAACAGACAACAATAATGGTAACTATAGCAACACTGATGCTTGATTCTCTTCTTCTTAGGGCCTCCCATTATTTCCAGTGAGCCCATTCAGTACGCGGTGCGAGGGGAGCGGGGGGAGGTCAGGTGTTATATTGCCAGCACCCCTCCACCAGACAAGATCGTGAGTGTGTGTCGCCTTATACACACACACACACACACACACACACACACACACACCCAGCAGTTTTTATGTTGTTTTTCAAACCTGTGAGCACAATCTCAGTGTGTGCTCTGCCTAGTATGTATTAGTGTGTGTGTGTGTGTGTGTGTGTGTGTGTGTGTGTGTGTGTGAGATGCAGGTGTGGGCGTGGAACGAGAACGTGTGGGAGAAGGAGAGGTACCGGGTGGAGCAGAGCTCACTACCCGGCGGAGCGGTGCTCTCCACCCTCTTCATCGCCAGCGTCACAGATTCCGACTTCCACTCTACTTACAACTGCACAGCCTGGAACAGCTTTGGACCCGGGACCATGGTCATCTACCTGCAGGAGGAAGGTGCTCACGCTGTGCTGGTCACATGATGCTGGTCACAGCACGCCAGTGTCCTTTTCTCACGAGTGTCCAGCAAACCATACAGTAAATGCAACATAGACAGAAATACAGGTTTATATTTACTGTACCCTTAAGATCTATTAAAGATCTATGAAAGAAAAATATCTGAGGTACAGCTGTGTATTATTATTAAAATACCATTTTGACATGCCTCTCTCTGTCCCCCTCTCTACCTTTGTCCCCCATCTGTCCCTCTGTCCCCCTCTCTCCCCCTCTCTACCTCTGTCCCCCTCTCTCCTCTATCTGTCCCCCTCTCTTCCCCTCTCTACCTCTGTCCCCCTCTCTCCCCCATTAATCCCACTGTCCCCCGCTTTTCCCCATGTCTTTCTGTGCCCCCTTTCTCTCCTCCATCTCTCTCTGTCCCACCATTTCCCCCATGTCTCTCCTGCTGTCTCTCTGCCAGAGACGGTGCCAGTGGGGATAATAGCTGGTGGTACAGTGGGATCCCTCATCCTGCTTATCCTCTGTCTCCTGGCACTGGTTTTCTTCTTCTTCCGCCAGCGCAAAGGCAGTGAGTTCCATCCTTCGCTTTGCACTCCTATCTGTTCTCACCTG
This sequence comes from Arapaima gigas, assembly GCA_900497675.1. Taxonomy (NCBI): domain Eukaryota; kingdom Metazoa; phylum Chordata; class Actinopteri; order Osteoglossiformes; family Osteoglossidae; genus Arapaima; species Arapaima gigas. Next base: position 28,959 of record UFQX01001364.1, on the reverse strand, counting down.
TGCTCCAGGTACACACAACACGCATGTAATGCACACCTGTAAACAGCGCCTAAACAGGCCCAGTACACAGCAGCACCACAACTGCCAGAACTTTGGCCCCTCAACTAACTTCTGTCTATTTAGTCACATGTTAAGTTCTGTACAGATAAAGTCGCAGTAGTTAAAATGTTAAAACCAAAACGTTTGTTCGAGTTTCATCAGCGGCCCCTCCAGAGCAGGGCTACGGCGCTCTGGAAACACTTTGTAAGGCAGGCTACATCCTGGATGATCTGTTTTGTTACTTTTTTATCCTCTTGAAACAAAATTAAAGTTTGACGCACTTTTTTAAACACTGAAAATTAAAGTATTTCATCTCCACAACTGATGTGTCACATAAGCATCTGCAGTGTTTGTCAACCTCTGCCCACTTTCAGTTTGCGTTGTTACCAATAAACAAGTGGTTTATTCCCTGGGTAGGTTTTGTAAAAGTCAAAAATAGAGCACAATTAAAGTAAAAATATAAAAACATAGCAAAATATAGTAAAAATAAAAATGTGTATCATTGGTCATCTTGGAGCACAAGAGCTGCAAACGCTGGAAGTCGGAATTAATACTCTTACGCTGCTCTGCTCGTGTGCATTTTACCACCTGTTAGTTTGTGGAAACGTGGGTGACCTTCGCTCCTCGACAAAGAGAGAAGAAAAAGTTAAACCTGAAAAAGTTTGGGTTGCCAAACACTGGAATATGAGAAAAGACAACACAGTAAAACACCGTCCGTATTTCTCTGCAAAGACGCCAGATATGCAACACACTTGAGTGATGATCAGGGACCGCTGGGTAGTCAAGGTGAACCTGGTTGCCTGTGGGTGCACATTTTTGCACAGTATTTATAACATATTTTATTGGTCCTCCAGGTCGGCGTGGGGTGACTCTGGGAAAGGCCGATATCAGGGTGGAAACGGTGAACAAGGAGACTCCCAGTCTGGAGGAAGATTCTTCTAGCATCTCCACGGCAACCCGCATGGTCAAGGCCATGTACTCGGTGAGTGTTTTTGAGGCCGCCGTTGTCTTTACCCCCACACAACCCCACTTAACACCACAGTCCTTACTAGTTATCTTATCCCCACACAAAGTGACTGCCCTTCTTAGCTATTCGTACAGCTGTAGGTTCTCTATCATGGTGAGGATATGGTCTTGTACCCTGAAGGATGTCGCTGCCCTGTTATTGTGCCTTTTGAAGGGTCTTTGACCTTGATTTTCATTGGCAAAATATCCAGCTTTGTTAGTATGTTAAATTTCAGCAGAAGAAAAAGTAGGAGCCCTTCTCTTAACTACCGCCGCGATGATCGTATTTCCCAGAAACATCACTTCTGTTAGACGCTTTAAAATCCTGTAAGATTGCAACTCATCTCAGCCAAATTCTTTTGTAAAAGTATCACAAATGCCACTTCCTAATGCTCACAGTAACCCTTAGGCTTTGTTTTCTCCTCCCTTCTCTCTCCCTATGTGTGTCTGTGTGTGTGTGTGTGTGTGTGTGTGTGTGTGTTTGTGGTTTGATTATTTAGTTTTTGCCCTCTGTCTCCCTCTCTCCCTCCACTCAGTCTTTCAAAGACGACATTGAGCTCAAAAAGGAGCTACGAAGCGAGACGCTCGACACCTCCGGGGAATATGAGATCAAGGTAAGTTGGCCACACGTCTCACTTTTGAACGTTCGACCAAGTGCTCTGTCACGCACACTCTTTCCTGATGTACTATACATACACTCCTTAAATACACACAAGTCAAGTCCTAATTCTTGAGTCATGCAACATACATGGTGGCTGCAGGGAGTGTAGTAGTTAGAGTCACTGCACTGCCATCATATTATGTATATATGTATGTATGTATGTCATGCCAGAATGTGGCAGGTCCATGGAGTGACCAGGCAGGGCACAAGTACGCATGGAATTACTGCTCCTTTAATTTCTCTTTCCCATTGAGAAAATAAAATTACACGCTCAGGTAAAATACAATACAAGAGGGCCAGCAGATGTGCTGTGTAGCTTTGGGCTCCTACAGTCTTCTATTCTTCTGTGTTCTTCATTGTTAAGTGACTATCTGCACCTGTGGTCTGTGAACTGGCTGCTTGCTGGTGCAACTGTCAGTCAGGCCGCAGTATCCATTATAGGCGCCCAAATAAAGATAATGCTTTTCTCCAACAAGAAAAGTACATTTCCCCAGAGTTTTAACACAGTTTTGCTGATGCACATCGTATAAATAGCTGCATATGAAATTAAAACATGTAAAAATAAACATGCTGTACCATACAATATACTGCAGTAATATACAGCACTATGACACGACTGAGTGCCTGTAGCTTATAGTGTAGAGGAAAAATGTTCTAAGATGTTCAAAGATAAGATTCTTTTCGTTTTTTTAATGAATATAATAATGTTCCGTTATAATAATTAAGTTTATAGTTAAGCTAATTATAAATACTATTTTGTTATTATTTTATTATGACATCTGTTTCCTTAAGTTTGCAATTCAGTGCAAAATTTTTTAACCACAGGGTAGAGGCAGAATAGATGCTTAAATGCTCCCCCTGCACCGGCCCCCCCGCTGACCGACGAGCGGCCATCAATGGGCAATATTGAAGGAACAGCCACAAGGGATCACGTCACTTGTACTTACATTATCACATGGTGCAGAATGCTGCAGTATTTAAAAATGTTATGAATAGTCTGTACTTTTTAAAACAAAACTTTGGGAGAGTACAGTAGTGAATTTTGAACAGTGTGGATAATATTCTGTACTGTGGCCAGAAATAAAACAAAGTAAACACTGACAACTGTTTGAAAAGAAGTTGCCGTATGGTGGACTACACGCATAGAAATAAACAATTGGTCACGACTGAAATCCGGCTTACGACGGATCTCAACCGTCAGACCGTAAGCCAGTTGTAGGTTGAGGAGATTCTGTATATTACACACAGGGGTTTCTGAGCTCCTCTGTGGTTTGCTCTTCTCTCAGGACATGAGCTGTAGTCCTATCCTCATGATTCCAGCGCTGTTAATCAGTGTATTGGATCCTTCTTTTTGCAGGACCCAACAAATGGCTACTACAATGTGCGAGCCAACCCTCCTGACGAAGCTCAGCCTTCTACGTGCTCCACGTTGTACCACGAATACCAACCTGCCAGCGTGGCAGGCGCGGCAGCGGAGGCCGTGGCAGGCACCACAGGTGTGGCTAGCGGTGGCAGCGTGGCTTGCAGCGGAGCTGTGGCCAGCAGCGGGAGTGGAGCGGGAGCTGGAGCAGGAACCTACAACCCTCGCCCCCCATCGCGCTTGTCCCACGCAAACTACACCCAGTTCAGCACGTTTGCGCGGCCCAGTAAGTCCCAGCCAGCAACCACAAACCCTGCCCCTTCCGTGGGGGACTTCTCCAGGGAGTGTGGCCTCCTGGAGTCGTCCACACAGCTGGCTTATGAGACATACAACTATCGAGCCCAGTACCCGTACCGGCTGGGCTTTAACCCCCTGGAGGGCCCGCCCGCCTTCGAGATGTACGGAAGTGCAGCGACAGCGGGACTGGGGTCAGAGACTGGATTTGGCAAGTTTGGTGGCTCTGCCCATTTGTCTTACACCTCACAACGCACGGACTACACACAAAGGCACAACCAGAGGATGCAGACCCATGTGTGAGAGGACAAAGAATGAGGGACGCTTCTCCTCCGCCCCCCTTCCGCAGTCTTGCTCCTGGGGCTTCTGCTCCACACAGTGCTGAATGTTTACCTCTCAGCTGTAAAGGTTGAGGTCAAGATTGTAGACTAGAGAGAGGAACGTGAACCTTGGCTGACAACTTTCTTAACTTTGTTGTCCTGTTTGTATTGTATGTACCATTTTATACATTTCTCCAGGATAAATAATAAAAGCAGATGTGACTTTGCTTTGCATATATCCTCCATGTTCATTTGTGTATTTTCAGTATTACTTTTTTCTGTTTATTTTAGTCAGTGTATCATTGTTTTGTGTTTTATACAATATTTATACGTACTATTCAGATGATATAAAAAAATAAATTCTGAAACAAAGGATCCATGCTGCTTAAGCCCCAATTGTTTGTGAACCTCTGTACAAGGTGCATCCAAGAAGCTTCTCAAATTCTTCAGACGAACTGGACCGGTCAGAACTACACCCAGAGGCTGTTAACTAAGACCATCTCCAGTAGTTCTAAGGACTAGATTCAGCAGCTGTTGGAAAGGACTCAATCCAACATCCAGCAGAAGTAAAGCCATCAGCTGTGAGGTCTATACCAGCAGCTGAACAACTGCTGATAATGACTCAGTTCAACATTTGTATGAATTAAACCCAGCAGCTGAAAGGTCGACACCAGCAGCTCAGCAGATGTGGATACAGACTCAGTTTAAACCCAGCAGTTGTAAGGTCTAAACCAGCAGCTGAACAGCTGTTGATAAGGTCTCAGTCCAACATCTGCCAGAAGTAAACCCACCAGCAGTTAAGTCTATACTGGCAGCTCAGCAGGTGATGGTAAGGACTCAGTCGGACAGCTGTTAGTGAAGGCTACAGCCAGCAGATGACTGTACAGGACTAGAGCCAAGAGCTGAATGTTTAGAAAACTCATACAAATTATACACAGAGTGATTAAGTCCAGTACAAGGGACTAAGTGGGTCTCAGGCTGCGAGTGTCCTTCTGTAGGCCTTCAGTGTCCTTCCTTTGCTGTCTGTGTGACAGGTCAGCCTCCATCCTCTTCCTCGCTTTATTGCCCTTTGTTCCCGCTTGCCTTTTCTCTGTACGAAACGTGACGTGGGCTCACAGGGCAAAATTTCTGGGGTAGCAAATAAGTGGCCTTAGGAGCTGGACAAAAACTTGCACCTCAGTCTTCATCTTAATGCTGAGGTCTGTCTCATTGACGTGTAGGAAACAAGACAATCATCTGTGGTGTTTGGAGGACCGATGTCCTACATTTCTACTGTCTCTAATATTTTTTACTCCACTCTATTGTTCTGTTTGTTATTGTCATTGTTGAGCCAGTTGCATTTAGTCATTAATAAAATGAATGTGGTGAATTTTTTTTTTCCACAGGCAAACGGCTTCATTGTTTTTTGTTTTCAGAAAGTTACATAATTATTTTTCCACAGTAATATAGAAGCAAAAACATTTCCTTAATAAAACCTCTTCTCATTACTGAGGGTGTTTTGTTTTCTTTGCTTAATCCTTGCATTCAGGTTTGCCTTCAGGTGCTTGAGTGCAGCACCTTGTACTATATATACAAAGTGGAGGTAGAAAAGATATTTATAGGTAGTTATACGTCTGAAATATCAAATCAGTAGTGATCTTAAAACTGCCTGCATCTTCTGCGCAGTGCAAAGTACAACTTTAATGCAAAGTGGACGGACAGGTAAACCCCATTTTGCGTGCTGAAGTCGTCCCTGAATGACTTGACTAAGGTGTTTACCCTGAGTTGCTCCAGCAACAAGTACCCACCTGTGTTATTGGGTAGACAATTGTATGTATCTTGAAGTTGCAAGTTGCCTTACAGAAAAAGTATCAGGTACATTTATTAATGTGGACGTTGAAGTTAAATTGAAAAAAGCACAAGACGAACTAGGTATTCATCACGGACGGTCATCTTTGCTGAAAAATGCGTACTGCAGCTATGTAACAGCTTCTCAGGTACCTGATGCCAAACAAAAGAAATATGAACATCTCAAAAAATATTACCAGCCCAAAGGGGCCGGTAGGTGGTGTTCTGGTTAACGCTGCGCCTTTTAGCCCCAGGGACCTGGGCTTGAAGCCCACCGCCTGCTGTAGTGCTGTTGATCGAGACTCTGACAGTGATTTGCGCCAATAAACATTTGTTTGAAGAAAAGCATCAGTAAAGTGTGTATAGAAGTTAAACTTTAGGAGGACACATATGTGGTTCACAGATTTATGAGTGGCTCAAAGATGACGTATCAAAAATAATATGATTAATAAATCAGGGACTATTTGTGTCAGAAGGGCAGAACGGCGGCTCCACAGTCCACACTATGCTGTACATTACTGTATATTCACTTGCTCAACTATTACCTTTAATGCACGCAGGGTTCTGTATACTGTGTTTATAAACTGCGATTTTGCCTCTTTTAATAATACAAAGACAAAACAAAGAAAAACATGAAGTCCAGGGGAACTGATGTTGAAAAAGGTGCCCAACAATTGTTTCCGCTGTACAGTTATTGTTATATCAGCGTTATTATTAACGCCACTATAAAAGACAACACAAACAGCTTTGTGGGTAATACATGTGCTTTCATTAGTACAAACCTTTGCGAGAAGACTGTTTATACAGTCATTTTTTCTCCACATCGATGACAGACGACCTGACGACCCCCTTGCGCTAATATCGCGACAAGTGCGCATGCGCGCTCGACCCGGACGGGATTTCGTCCGGCAGCCAACATGGCGGCGACGATGTTGAGGACGGTCGCCAAACTAGGACGTCCTTCAACTTTCATTTTAACCAATAGTTTAAAAAGCCCTGGGTGCACCGTTCTGCAGAATAGGTGAGAATGAAAAGTGCAAGCGCATTTCAGTTCTCTTACTCCTTTTACGTTGACTTGTACTTTTAAATTTACGGGGGATCAGCTGGTATTAGCAAGCTAACGTAATCCGCCTTGTGGTCGTGTTTATTACGTAGCAACTATTTTAAAGGTTTATTCGTTACCCTGCCTGAAAAAGCTGCAACTTAAAAGAATGTAGAAGCTATAAGAATGGATGGTTAGCGTGGTTTTGTGTGATAAGATAGGTGCACGCCCTGTAAGCCGTGCTGAAGTGTTAGCTGTACATATAACGTCAGTCCTCAGCGCCTCAGTTTTCGTGGAGAACAACGACAAATTCTGTTTACAGCGAAGGACGGCGGACTAAAACAGTACTAACAGTGCAGATAAAGAAGAAAAGGGGTAAAACGTTAATGGTGCTCTTAGGTAGAACACAAAACTGTAGACAGCACAAAAGTAAAAAAACATGCAGCTGCTGCACTTCTGTGATGTTGAAAGTTTGAGGATAGTAGACTTCTGTTGAGGCCTTTGTCCTGAGCGACTTGCACTGTTAGTTGGTGGATTTGAGAGATTTATGCAACGTTAGCCGAAATTGAAGAGGATCTGAGACATCTGCTTATTGGGGCCAAAGAAGAGAGTCTCAGAATGTGGTTAATGTGAAGAACACAAGGATCCCGTCTAAAAGTGAACTGGATAATTTTCCTGTTAGTGAAATAGAAATAGTCGAGAACTTCGACGTACTAAAATCAATGACCAGCAGCCGAGAAATCTGATCACAAATCGCTTTTGGTAGAGTGGCCTCGAAGTGCCCAGGCAAGATTCTCAAGTGTAGAGAAGTAAAATGGCGTACAAACATTTGGTTTGTTTTCTCAATAATGTTTTATAGATGGACAGTGAGCAAACAGGACAGGAAAAAAGCACCTATGAATTATGGTGTTAGAAGATAATACTGCCTTTACTGTGGGCTGACTCTAAAGCAAACATCTGTATCGGGAGAGATCAAACCTCCACTCTCCTTGGAAGCACAAATGACAAGGCTTCAACTTTCATACTTCAGGTACAGGGAGATGCAGGGAGAAAGATCAATGGAGAAGGACATCAGACTTGGCAATGCTGAAGGTCAACGCAAAAGAGAAAGACCTGCAATGCAAAGATTGATATAATAACTGCAGCCATAGATTCCCCTCTTTTAACAATTGCCTGTGTGAGGCAAGAACAGACACGGTTGAGGGCATCTATCCATAAAGACGGCATGAGTCGACATCAACTCTACAGCCCTTAGCAACAACATGCATTTATACATAAGGGTAATTTTTACTGTATCAGTTAAAAGTGAATACTGCGATCAAGGGTACTACAGCAGGAGAGGGGTTTGATCCTGGGCTCTTTACACTTAAAGCTGTACGCTGGCTGGTGCCCCTTTTATAGGTTTAAAAAATATACCCTTAACTAATTTCGTGAACTGTATAAACCGTGTTGCGGTTGTGATCCTATCAGGAAGAAGCAGTGGCAGCCAGATGTGGAGTGGACCGAGCAATATGCAGGGGCCGTCATGTACCCCAGCAGCGTTACTGAGAAGTGGGCCCCACCGCCATGGAATGGTACAGCTTCACTTCTTAATTTAGTTCATTTGGTCTTTATCTGCATTGCAGTGCTGCAGTGTTGTGTTCTCCACAGACAAGGATCCCCCTGCAGAGAAGAACGTGTCCAACCTCACTATAAACTTTGGGCCCCAGCATCCTGCAGCCCACGGTGTGCTGCGCCTGGTACTGGAGCTCAGCGGTGAGTCGGTGAAGAAGTGCGACCCTCACGTGGGGCTGCTGCATCGTGGCACAGAGAAGCTGATTGAGTACAAGACCTACCTGCAGGTAGGTTTCCCCAGAGATGTCTTTTGTCCTACAGGCTGCTTTCCGTTGCAGAGCTCAGTGTTAATGGTTGTCTGACTTTCCGGTATAGATCACTTGTAATGCGTGTATTTTTATAGAATCATTTTGATACCTGTCAGATGGACAGGTTGACAATAAATTAATGTAAAAGATTAAGAAATGGGCAGCAGGATGGTGCAGTGTGTAGCACGTAACGTGTGAAATCATGATGTTTTAAACCTAGACATTAACTTATTTTTGTCATTGCGATATATTCCAAATTTGGACAGCTAAAATGTGAAATGCACCTGCCTCACGGGCAAACAAAGGACACGTTAATGAAGAGCCCTGCACTGTGACTTGCTGTGTGTAGGTACATTTTCTTTGAATGTGACGCAGTGAGTGTGTTGTACCCTGCCAGGCGCTGCCCTACTTCGACAGGCTGGACTACGTGTCAATGATGTGCAATGAGCAGGCCTACTCTCTGGCTGTGGAGAAACTGCTCAACATTGAAGTCCCGCCCCGCGCGCAGTGGATCAGAGGTGGGTTTTCCACACTTGTACGCACCCTTCCTTTACAGCGTCCACTGAATGTGGAGTATATTTAGCCAAACACCTCTTCATAAGCAGGTGTTACAGGGGTTACTTAGTTCTCCAGGAAATGATGTAAGAGGATTGCCTGGATAAACTGGGAGTATCAGAAGCAGTACGTTTCACGAGAAGATGTTGGCAGAGGGTTTAACTCTGTAATTTATCAGCAGCTGCTTTAGTTCTTCTTTGCGTTTTTTTTAATCAGCTTTTCTTTACTGTGGGTGTCAGTGTTGAAAAGAGTGAATATACTGGGTCATTAACCTCTTAACCATCAGGCTCTTACAACGACAAACATCATGGCTGATTTGGGTATATGCAACAATGTGCGGAACTCAGGAACAAGTGGGCACTGGGCTCCACAACCCTTTGCTCCACATCACATTTCTGACATATAACACACAATAGGAAATAAACATAACATAGCAAAACAATAATATTATTGTCTGTTCAACATTATGCCTATTCCCAGTATTTCAGTTTAGTGTGCAAAACGTGGCATCATGCATAATCCAGGTTTACATGTACACAGTACGTAATATGCTATGTAAATTTAAGTATAGCATATAGAGGATCTGTTGATCAGTACATTTGCTTTGCATATTATTCCAGTGAGCAGTATCATTCTCGTGTATTTGTACACCGGTAGGTCGCTCAACTTGCAACCTTGTAGTCGGTTTTTTGCTGTATGCTATGGCCAAGTCGCCTTGTACAAAGGCCCGAGCTAAAAAAAGCATAATTATATAAAGGAACAAAAAGCGATGGCAAGAAATATATCTTTGATATATGTTAGTCAAAGCTCCACCAGGACAGAGACCAGATGAACTGCCTGCATTCTATTTTCATTTAACATAATGGCAGACCAGACTAGCACTTTTGTTCTGTTACAAAAGATGAAGCAGAAAATTAAAGAAGAAATTGCCAAAGTGCTGTTAAAGAAAATCGGTAATGTGCAAAAGAAATAACGAAAGCGAAATCTATTATTGCATTGATTTGTCTTCATGCATTGTTTTCCCCTTATTTGCTGCACTTTTTCCATTTCAGTTTCTTTTTAATAATTGTTGGATTATTTCTGTTTTTATGTGGCACTCCTTACATTCCTTACAAAGTGTCGGGCAATTCAAGTGAACAATAGTGCATTTGACCTGCGTTTGAAGAGAGGTTCAGACAGGCGATGGTTGGAGAACAGTCCCTCAGTCTAGTACCGCTGTTTTTGCTGCCAGTCATTGCACGTGTAGAAGTTAAGAAGTATCTTATCAAGGCTGTTTGGTGTGAATAATTTGCACATTTGTGATTGATTTGTGGTTTTGCTAATCGATAGTAATCCTCTTTTTGTTTTTAATTCTACAGTGCTGTTTGGGGAGATGACTCGTATCCTCAATCACATCATGGCTATCACAACCCATGCGCTTGACATTGGCGCCATGACCCCCTTCTTCTGGATGTTTGAGGAGAGAGAAAAGGTAAGAAACAGAGAGGGTGCAGTGAGTGTGGGAAATGGCGTGCAACTGACATTAGGCTGATAAATTACGTCAGAATTTCTGTCTGTGTCAGTAACCGTGTGTCTTATTTATGAAGGACTGTTGGCTTTGTAACTTCCGACATCGTGCGTGTATTTATGTCCGGGGGTGCAAGTGTGAATAATGACTCTCTTTCTCAGATGTTTGAGTTCTATGAGCGAGTTTCCGGAGCCAGGATGCACGCAGCCTATGTCCGACCAGGAGGAGTCCATCAGGTGACTAAAGCGTTGCTGTTGTTGTCAACGTCTGTTGTAAATATTTGTGTCTAATGTATACAGTGGGCATCAAAAGTCTACACACCCTCGTGAAAATTTCCGATTCTGTTGATGGCAAGACACATAATGTCAGACCTTTTTACCTTTAATAAAATTTTGAAGCAATTTTAAGTGAAAAATAAAAGATGACTTTTGGAAGAATAATTAAAAATAATTTTCTTTGACTTTCATAAGTGTGCACACCCTTTACAAATGGTATGCAGACTTTTGAAATCCGCTGTATTTAGGCATAGCCTGAACCAGTTTACACTTATTTAGTTATTGCTCAGTAGAGAAAAAAACAGAGGGAGGGTTAGTGATGCTGAAGACTCTGTTGCTGATGGTGATGATGAGCCATGTGTTGCAGGATCTGCCCCTGGGTCTAATGGACGACATATATGAGTGGTGCAAGAACTTCTCCATTCGCATTGATGAGGTGGAGGAGGTGAGCAGAAGAAATCGTGGTTCCACAGAGTGGATGTGTTTCCCTGGCAGTTTTGTCTCTTGACTAATTTCTGTTTTAGATGCTGACAAACAACCGCATCTGGAAGAAACGCACGGTGGACATTGGGGTGATTTCTGCTGAAGATGCCCTCAACTATGGTTTTAGGTATACATATTCTTAGTTTGAACAAGCCAACATAAACTCAGGGTAAGCAGTACTCTGTCCTTGGTCTGCAGTCTCCGGTGTAAAAACGTGCACACGCAGCAGTGCACATTTAAATGCTTTTTGGCAGCTGTCATATAGTGGCTTGGGCCAGTCTACCAGTGTCATTATAAGGTACAAACACACTTCTGCAGGCATCGCTTTGCTGAGATGGCAGATTTTCTCTCTCTGTCTGTCTGTCAGCGGAGTCATGCTCAGGGGTTCGGGCATCAAGTGGGACCTCAGGAAGAGTCAGCCGTATGACGTCTACGATCAGGTGGAGTTTGATGTCCCTATTGGCAGCAACGGCGACTGCTACGACAGGTCGGCACCCCTTGCATCTTGGCCACTTTTTTTGCAGTTTACAGGTCACATTCCACCGTCTTGTGCAGTCTCCTGCCAGTTGTACGTGCTTGGGGTGGGTATGCAACCACACACAGGAGTGTATGATATTTTTGGACACATGAGGGACAGCAAAAGAGTGACACTGTGCAAAGCAAGTGTATGATGTTTTCTTAGCACTTCTGCATTTTTGTGGCCCTTATTCAGACATGTATGGTTACAAAAGAAAAATAACTTAATTATTAGGGGCACTTTTTGCCCCATGTCCTACCATTGGGGAGAAAAATGATATTAGTTTTTCCCAATTGGTTGCATAAATTTTTCAGAATACTAACTGTACACGGAAAGCTTGAGAAGACAAACACGGTGACAGTGCTGAGTGGTGTAAAGTGGTGTAATGTAATGTAAGCTCTCTTACATTGTAGGCACAGTCACTGCGTCTCTTAGACGTAGACAAGCCACAGTTGTGCATCTTACTTTCCCATGAGATATAGTTGTTTTTAATGTGAAAGGTTGCTGTGATTCCAGTTGCAGTATAACAGCTCACGCTGGGCTGGACTTGCTGCCCAGCTTCTCGCAAGTTTACGTCACTGTTGCCGACACCGTCAGCCACATCTTCCTCTGCCTTCACCCCTCTGTACTTTCTTGTTGCATTTTATTTCCTCTTATTTTCCTCTTCGTGTCAAGTTTATATGTTAAAGAATATCCAAAGAACAAACATTCTGGTTGACTGTGTTCGCAGAAGGGACAAATGTGATCATGATATGCGTCGCTTCGCTTAGATGTGTGTCAATGGCAGACTGTTGACACAACAAGGAAGTGTTTATATGGGTCTGTGGTATTAAAAATATACTGAGTCCTTCACATTCTGCATTTGTAAAGAATATTTTATTTATTGAAATGCATGTCTGAAAATCATGTCAAATATTGAAATAACCCAGGTGAATGTATTCCAAGTGGTTTTTTTTTTTTGGTCCTTTTTTGTTTTTCGAGGTGCTGGTGTTGCCCATGTTTACGGTGTGTCTCTCTGTCGGCCAGGTACTTGTGTCGTGTGGAGGAGATGAGGCAGTCCCTCAGGATCATGCTGCAGTCTCTCAACAAGATGCCGGAGGGGGAGATCAAAGTAGACGATGCCAAGATTGCACCCCCCAAGAGGTCTGAGATGAAGGTGAGAACAGGAGGAGGAGGAGGGCCCCTGACACTCGTGTCACTGTTGCTCAGAGCTCAGCGTCTATGCGGTATCCAGGTCACTGATGTCACTGTTAACCCCGTGGTATCGTGGTAACACACCTGTACAGTAATAGTTTTGTTACAGCGCGCTCAGCATTGCACATCTCCTTTCTTTGCTCTTAATTCTGTCAGTCCTCATCCTTGTTGCATCTCTCTGCTACTGTTTGCTCTGGTCTCTTGTCCTTTGTGGCAGGGTGTTCTCTGTGCTTTTTTTGAGCACCCCACCCTTAGTTCCACAGCTCCAGTGCCACCGTTGCACATGGCGTGAGACCTCCCTTGACCTGTCTCTGCCACCACACATGATGTATGGACACGCTTTGTCACACATTTCCCTCTCGGGTGCGACCGGAAACACGTTCCGGCACCTTCTGTTCACCCATTTAACGTGTTGGCGGGAGGATCTCGCCACGGAATCAGTCTAGGCCCGGTTATTGTCATAAAGTGCACACAGGGATGCTTGCCACCTAACCCTCATTTCACTACATCTTTAATGTCTTTTTACTGTATTTATTTTCATGGATGCATACAGTACAAATTATGAAGATAAATGAGGAACAACTATTTGAGCTGTGTGCTGTCTGCCCTACAGAGGTCCATGGAGTCCCTGATCCACCATTTCAAGCTGTACACTGAGGGGTACCAGGTGCCTCCCGGAGCCACGTACACGGCGGTGGAGGCCCCCAAGGTGACCCCCCCCCCCCCCCCCCCCCCCCCCCCNCCCCCGGGGCCCCGGACACGGGGGGGGGGGCCCCCAAGGGGGCCCCCCCCCCCCCCCCCCTTCCCTCAGACTCAACTCTGAGGGTTGTGTGATTGTCCTTCCTCTGTGTGGCCTCTCCATTGTCCTCAGTCGCCGTGACACACAATGCGTTTGTTTACAGGGAGAGTTTGGCGTCTATCTGGTTTCGGACGGGTCCAGCCGACCCTATCGCTGCAAAATCAAGGCCCCTGGATTTGCTCACCTGGTAACCCCTTTGGCCTAGTCTGCAAGGGCTCTGTCCCTGTGACTTGTTTCTGGTTCCTGCTTTTATTTCAGCTACTTTTTTGTAAACCAGTGAACCCTCAGGTGATGCTGTCAGACTTCTTTTTTTAAATAACTTTTCTTGGTCTCATCAGTTTGTAGCGCTGCTTATTTTTAAATCAGTTGAAAATTTCCTGTAATGTAGTTGCAGTAAATATAGGATGTGCTGGACTTCAAAGTGTGACCACAGCTGCTACACCACAGGCTGCTCTATAGCTTGAGATGTTGCTTAAGTGTCTCTGTAGCAGCCAACAACTTTAAGAAGTTTTGAAGAATAAAAATAATTATTCTTGCCTCTAGGCTGGTCTGGACAAGATGGCTAAGGGACACATGCTGGCTGATGTGGTGGCTATTATAGGTGAGACTGGTCACTGTGGCTGCCATTGTCATAAGAAGCATTATATAAATGATATTTTTTGTCAAGAATAGAAAACTGCAGGAAATCAGCTTGTCTTTTTTGCTTTTCCTGCAGGCACCCAGGACATTGTGTTTGGGGAGGTGGACCGTTGAGGGACCCACACCACTGTTGATTTAAATCTGAGCCCAGCACCCAGAGCCCCAGCTGAGGTCCCCCCAAAAAAGCATTGATTATAAATAGTTCCTTGCTTTGGAGTCTTTACCCGTCTGTCTTCACCACACAGGGGTGAGATGTAGTGGTGCTGAAGCAGGCGCCTGTATAAAAGTAAATAAATGTGTTGTGTAAAAATGAGCCTGGTTTTGTGCCTTTGTGTGCCGGTGGGTTGAGAAGGAGCTGTAACGCTGCATCACACAGAACGTACTGACCGTCAGCTGCAAACGCAGCCCGGGGCTGGGTGACATACGAGATACTGTATGTGTCGATGAAAATCATGAACAGAATTGTTCATATCATCTAGCAAGATGTGCAGATTAGAGAAGTAAATGGGCTTGTGCTCTGCAACATACAGGCAATGGTGCGCAAAGGCTGGAAAAGCCCTGCTGCTGAGTAACGGTGGCGTGTTTCTGTTATTTACTTCCCCAAAGGTTCGGTGAGCTTTGAGCAGAACGTCTGCGGTGTTGTGGGCTGCGTGTCTTCTGTCTTTCAGCTGTACTCCACGCTCGCGTCAGATGCCGTCCGAGTCAATGTGGTAACGGGAGCAGGAGGCACCATGGTCAGAGCTTCAGCCCTTTGCCCTGGAAGGACCTCCTGCTGTGTGCTCAACCTTGAAGTGACACGGTAGAAATCACTGTAAGTGCAAAGTGTGCAAACCTCACGTTGCAAGTCAGTTTGTAGAAAAGCATCGGCTAGATAACGCTCATTCACGTCACGGTTTATAGTTTGGCAAATTATAGTTCCCCTGTAAGTTTTCCTGATGTGACGGTGGTCTGCGAGGAGGTTAAAGGAGGAGGAGGAGGAGTGTGAACAGCGTGTGTGGGAACTTGACAGTTGTGACTTCCTACTACCTCTTTCTCTCACACACACAGCCACACGCAGCCACACACAGCAAGCAGTCCACTGCATTAAGTCTAGAAAGACCGAGCGGCGACTTTTCGTGACCCTCGTAAAGATGACTGCAGCCTTCCTTTACACCTGCGCCTTCTTCGTGGGGATGAACGTCGTCAGCGTCGGTCAGTACCCTCTCACCCGCCGTCCGTTCGTCGTCACAGCTGGCTGATGAAACTAACTATAATTGTCGCGGACGTGCGTGATAGTAAGAGCGGCAACAGAAATTGTATGATCTGGCGAAGGTGTGTTATAAATGACCGGTGTGGAATGTGATGAATCAGGTTTTAAGCTGCGCTTCGATTGACCTTTAAAGAACAAGGTAAAAGGAGGTGAAACCCCAAAATGGGCCAACGTTTTTAACGTCTTCCGTTTGTTCATTTGTAAAAGTTGACTATAATACGAAAACCTTTGTCTTTATACTACATATTTAACACTGAACAACAGGTTGTAAGCTGCTGAGTCCACACACTGAGGCAGATGGAAACTTTAATAATAACAATATATAGGTGTAATAAGTTTATAGGTGTGACGTCCAGCTTCATCACAACTGGCAATGATGATTAGAATGAGTATTTTCACAATTTTAACTTTATTTTGATTTGGGACAGTTCATATTTTAACTGGAAAGCAACGGGTTGATGAGATATTTAACGCTGACAAGAAAACACGGAAGTATGTATATTAGAAAAGTGTGAGCTGCTCCGTCCTTAAATTTATCCATCCGCATGCTTTGTGACACGTACCTTCATTTGCGTCTAAAAATATTGCACAGGGTGACGGTTATCTGCAACATGTAGTGACTCTGAGAAGCCCTACAGTGCAGCAAACTTTAAAGTTACAATCTTTCTGATTTGTGTGTCTCAATCTAGCACACAAATACTGTTATTCATAACATTTGACATTATTTATGTTTATGCGCTCAGGAATAAGTGAACAGGAGCAGATGATTTGCCTTTATGTATAGTCTTCAAATCAGCCTCAGCCGTGTTATATTTCAAGTATTTATTTGGACAGTAAGAGGATGTTGACCCCCCCCCCCCCCCCGAGGTCTGTCTCACTTCCCTGTGTGGCGTCCAGCTGCCTGTCTTGTCGAGCCTCTGTCCTCCACACAGTCACCTCCAGTGCCCTTGGACAGGTTGCCTTAGTGTCCCCTTTCTCACTGTTACGAACAATGTTCACATTAACCGCTGTCCCGGGGGGGGTCTTTGTTCAGAGATGGGTCAACTTCAGCGTTTTGGTTGTTGGCTTGATTCTTGATTCAGAGTCACTGACAGCTCATTTAAGACCTGGGAATTGAAAGAAGGAAATGAGAGAATTTGGGTTTGTTTGTATAGGAAATACAGAAAGCCAGAAATTTGTGATTTTAAAGTACGCCACTAAAAATAAGGTAAAATTCGGGACTATGCCAGAGGTGGACAGTTTTGTTAAATATTCAGTTATACATACAGTTCTGCACGGCAGCAAAGATGGAGCTGTTTTTCTGGAAACCTCCTCTATATGTGACCTGGTTGTGGCTGAAACCTGGGTATTTGTCCTGTTTGTGTCCGCCGTGTGGACACCTGACAGCCTACTGAAAAGAGGGAATTTGTACAAAGGCATTAATGTTGGCGCTGTAAACGGTTTAAAAAAAAAAAGAAAACAGGAAACATCCAAAAGGCACAATTCTGGTCGGAACCCAGATGCCAAGAATTTGCAGCTTCTACTTACACCGATGACTTGGCGCACTGTGGCTTATTAACTCCCTGTTAATGTCTTTAACATCTGCCATTTTTAAAATATCTTCGCTCTTTGGCGAATCCTCGACATGCTTATCTCAGCACATTTTCTACATCTGCCGCAAGCAAATGACTGTACTGTACAAGCAGAGTATTAATCCCCACTGTGCCATAGTGCACTTGTCCTGCTCAGCCTGAAGCGCAGCTTTCACTTTTCACGTGTCCTGCCTGCGCCGAGGAGAAGTCCTCATCTCCATCTGCAAAATGCTTCAACCACAGCACCACTTCGCCCAACAGAACAGCCCTCGTAAGCGGCTCGCGTTTCAAGTCTTTTGATTCGTATATTTAGCTCGGCACGACTGCGAGGCAAGAGCTCTGCACGGCCAGGCTGTTATTTTGGGTTTGGATGTACACGCTGACAGGGGTGAGGGGATTTCATGTCTCAAGGCAGCGTGTGATTGTCATGACCGCGATGTTCCGATGATGCTGCTCACGCCTGTTGGCTTCTCCTTAAACATGTCAAAACACGTCTTCTCTCTTTCCTACGTGAAGAGGCTGTGAACCACACGAGCGTGTGCTACGCCCTGGACGCCATCCTCTTCCTCTACGGCATCATCCTGACCGTCCTCTACTGCCGAGTGAAGGTGCCTGGGATCCTCTCGGCCAGGGGGCTCGGGGTGGAGTTCAGGGGGTTAGAATGAATAAATATAGATTACAAAGGTGATGTCAGCTGAAGGTAGGATGGAAGATGAGGTTTTTATCTGGGTTATTCTTTCGTTTAGCCCGTCGCTAGGAAGCCGCACACAATCCTCAGGACCTCGTCACACCTGTATTTATTTACCTGGCACTTTTCTCCAAAAGCAACTGACTGTTGTGCTAGTTACACAGCTGGGCACAGTGGAAGGTCCTAGAAAATGGTACAACAGCAGGACCTTTGAGCTGACCGCTACGCCACCACCTACCCTACATGGCACACCTTTAACAGACCCGTCAATACACTGTGCAAATATACACACTGGTTTCTACACACGCTGATGCACTTTTCTGTATCTCCTGCAGATGACCACAGCATCAAAGCGGGAACATTCAGAGGTGAATACATGATAAACTCTCCTTGGTCTTTCTTTGTCTGTGTTTATTTTAGTTTGGTGCTTTTATTTTCACACGATGCTCTGAAGGACAGCGGACCTCAGCGGTGGCGCACCGTCAATTCCCATATATTCCCAACCATCTGTGATGAGCTATAAGAACCAATTTTTCTTAATATCCGCAATTTTTGTTGTATGATGGCTGGGGAAAAAAACATTTCCCGTGGAATGGAATTTTTACATATTGGGATGATTTGACGCGATATATTGATCTCAGATGATCAGCTGGTTCTCCTGCTTTAAGAAGGAGTCTCTACATGCGTTAGTGTACGTGTGTGAAATGTGTGTGTATTCATTGTGACACTTTGGAACTTAGAGTAAAAATGGAAAGGAGAAGTAAGGATTCTGAGGACTGTCCCTGGGCATCTTTTCATCTAACCACACACTTCTGTTTTATTTCCTAGAAGGGGGATCAAGGCGATGGCATCTACACAGTAAGATGTTCATCATTATCAGTCACTGGCCACTTTTCTTCTTCACATTAATGGTTTCTTCTCATACTTACTCTACTCTTCTGCTCCTGTTGCTCACATGGCTTTAGAGCTCGCTGGGTTGTAATGGCGTCTTCTCCTCCACAGGGATTAACCCCTCACGCCCAGGACACCTACGAGACACTCAACACCCAGAGGAAGTGAACTGTGGGGGTCAAGATGAGGACCAGAACAGTGGGACAAACTGCTCTGGAGGGTTAGAAATGTAAGCCAGGTCAACTGTGCTCCTCAAGCAAGTGGACATAACACAGCGGTGTGTGTGTGTGTGTGTGTGTGTGTGTGTGTGTGTGTGTGTGTGTGTGTGTGTGTGTGTACAGCAAACTGTCAAATCTTAAGCATTTATGCTTCTCATTTCCATTTATCCAGTGAGAAGTGTCATAACACACCCCCCAGAATGTGCCTGACAGGGAAAACAGTGAATCGCACTCCCTTCAGCCTCACAACCAGACTTTTTTGCTTAATAATGTCAGTAATTCAGTGAAATTCACTTTTTTGTTCTCCTCTAACTATAAGCAAACTCGCTCCAAGTTCTTCTTTTTGCGTAGTGTTGTTTTAGGTGCAGGTTTCTGTTCTTCGGTGCCATGGCAACTGACCACAAGGCCCAGTCTGCTTCCCCTTTCCATCGACCACACATATGGTGCGCCTGCACATATAACATCATGCCGACCGTTTTTGCATCGAAACGTCACTCCGTCGCTGACAGGTGCAAACAGGTCGGGTGTTACAGATGGTCAGAGCGAGGAAGGGACTTGGACCTGTGGGCTCACGTCTCCTGCAGCTGTCGCTCCCGCTTCCCCACCACGCCGGGGGCCAAAATTCCCTCCGATAAAACTGCTAAGGTTTACAGAAGGTAAAAAGATCTAAGCTAAGGTTTCAATATGGCCCAGATCCAGTTTTTTCCTGCTGTCTCAATCTAACACACAAATACCATTATTCATAACATTTATGACATTATTTATGTTTATGCGCTCAGGAATAAGTGAATAGGAGCAGATGATTTGCCTTTATGCGTAGAACGTGGTTGTCGGTGGTGCAAGAACCTCTGATCCTCCTCTCACGCACGTGTGTTCTCTCCTGTTTTTCACTTCAATCCCTTTATTTTTTCCACTTGGTTTCAAGATCGTATTAAAGGTGAAAACTGGGTCTGGTGTAATTTGCCCCGATTTCGCTCATTACTTCAACAGAATGTCAAACTTCAGTTTGGGCTGGTCGGCTGTTTCTGTGCGACACCCTGTTTTACGGGCATTCAGCGTAGGTTCGGTTTGATGAGGTTCTGGCACTTGTGGCAGCACCTTCTGAGAATGAAGATATATGGTGAATGTAAGAGTGGAGCAGACGGAAGCAGCCGAGGGCCACCGCGCGCCGCTTTTTCACAGCCTGGAGGGCTCGCAGGGGGGCGGTGTCCACGTGAGGGCCACCACATGAGCATCAAGCTTGGGCCTCTTTGCAAAACCCCAGTAACTGCAGAGTTCTGCCTCCTCCGCCTCTTTTTATGCACTGTACCCTTGTGGAACATTCAAAGCACATCATGCCTGTGGTTCCTGTCAATATTCCTAGTGATTATAATTGTTTTCTTGCAACTTGTATGGAGGATGTTGTGTCCAGGACAGCTGGAGGAAGAGGGACTGTGAGGAAAAGTTTGAATTTGCTCTGTTCACATGCTGGTTGGCAGCGAAGCGGTTTTGCTCTCCTCCTTATTTCTACTTTTCTTATTTGTCCACGTGTTCAGGTATTACAAGTGTTGGTTTGTTTTTGGTCATTTTACATTTTTTATGACATTCACAGAATATATGCTAATGTCTCAGTAAAAAGAGAATAAAAACATTTTGCCTAATGTTTCACCCCCAGCCTTGTGTCCATTGTCAACCCACCCTGCGGTGGCCTGGGTTACCTGTAATCGGGAGTCATTTATTGTCAAACACCCCAGTAGAGCAGGTATACGAAGGAGCTCGCAATGGAGAAATGGGCCAGAGGAGCTGCTGTGTCCTAGTGCACCTCCATCTTGACTACACCTGTCTGCTCTACTGCACTGAACTGCAGGTATTTAATGAAAAATGCCTTGTTAACCTGGATTTCCATGGTTTTGGTCACCATTTAGGGTAAAGCAGGTAAATGAGGGTCCCTCTACTGCCTCATGGCGCTTTGGCCTGCTTGGGTGTGGATTTTACATGTTCTCTGCATGTCTGTGTGGGCTTCCTGCCATAGTCCAAAGATGCGTGTCTCGGGTCAATTGGTCACTCTGAAATGACTTGTGTGTGTTTAGCCAACCTTGTGGTGGACTGGTGGGATAGTTTGATAGCCCGATCGTTCCAGGACTAGCTCCAGGCTCTCGGCACCCTGACCAGGGTAAAGCACTGAAAATGGATGGACGGTAAAGACGGATTTTTATGCTGAGGTCAGCATTGACATTTTCCCACTTAAACAGCAATTTATTCCCCAGTTTGCACATTTACGGTCAGTCGCCTGTCGTACACAGTGGGGGCACTCGCTCCTAACCTGGGATATGCGGGAACACCGTTACTCTACCTGTATTTCTCCACGCAGCGCTGCGCCACTAGGCGGCGCCATTTCATTCCAACTTCGCAGTGTTACCACACGCTGAGCATTTGGGGTCGACACTCGCCTTAAATGTGCCAAACTGCAGGTGTATTGGGGCAAAAGGGGAAGGGAAAGGGCTGCGCGATTTAAATTTGTACGTATGACGTGAGCATCGGCGCAGCTGAAGCGACAGGAGGGAATCTGAGGCTGCGGCGTCGCCTGAGGTTCAACTGCCACCGAAGGAAACGGCCGTCCGTGAGTGCCCCCCCCGCCCCATCTACATCACACACACACACGGAGGAGTGACAAGCAAGGATGAGGGAAGAAAAACATTTCCTCACACAGCAGAACTTATCCTCACAAGAAGAGGGAATTGAGAGAAAACACACACACACACACACACACACACAACCTGTGATGTTCCCAGTAAACAAAGCGCCTTTTAAAAAGGTAAGTCGCCTTAAAAAAGAAGTGTAAGAACTGTTTGTTTGTCGCTCAAAACAAACCTGAACCTCCAGGAAAGATCTCAGCAGCAGTTCAGTTACAGACCCCCAGCAGCCCTGCTCAATAAATTAATGGATGAATCAGTTAATTAATTAATTTATTTTTTGTTGTGGATTTTAGGTAGATAATATTTACAGTACTGTGCAAAAGTTTCAGGCAGGTGTGGAAAAATGCTGCAAAGTAAGACTGCTTTGAAAAATAGAAGTGTTAATAGTTTATTTTTATTATCAATTAACAAGATCAAATGAATATTTGGTGGGACCACCGTTTGCCTTCAAAACAGCACCAGTTCTTCTAGGTACACCTGCACACAGTCAGGGATTTTGTAGGATTATAGTCAGGTGTCTGATGTTTTCACATGTGGGGTGAAACACGGTCATTGACTGAAACAGAAACAGCTGTATAGGAGGCTTAAAACTGGGTGAGGAAGACAGTTTCAGGTTATAAACCACAGCAAGACTGAGAACAACAGGATATGAGGTAGTTATACTGCATCAGTAAGGTCTCTCTCACGCAAAGATTTCAAAGCAGACTGGGGTTTCGAGATGTGCTGTTCAAGCTCTTTGGAAGAAACACAAAGAAACGGGTGACGCTGAGGACCGTAGACGCAGCCAAGGAAACTTAGTGCAGCAGATGGAAGACACATCATGCTTACTTCCCTTCGAAATCAGAAGATGTCCAGCAGTGACAACAGCTCAGAACTGGTAGAAACCAGTGTGACCCGAGTAAATCCACGTATTTACAAATGTACCCCTGTCAGATCCATAGGCTGCAGAAAGAAAGTTGCTGTAACCGGTTACTGTACATTATGAGAAACTGACTGTAAATGTGTCTCCAGAGCTGAGTGCTGCAGTGGAAGCTGAACATCGGTTCAGGCGGAAAGGAGGGTCTGTTCACCTCACTGCGGACAGACAGCAAAAGCTGGATTTACGTAGATTATCATGGAAAATAAACTCTACACTCATACTGGAGAACACAGTCCACCGAAACAAAGTGGATTTTTTTCACGTCAACATTAGTTTTGTATCACAGAGAATTTATTTTAAGAAGAAACCGAAATATTATGTTTGCATAAGTGTTTCCATCCCTTTTGTCTATGCATCTCTATAAAGTTGAATATTAGTTCAATAATATTGTACAGAATACGTGCAGCGCAGACTCACCAAAAAGCAAAGTCTGATGTTAGTTTACCACATAATATAAACTAAAATACCACATTATGACAAAACATGGTCATGTCATGAAATAAACAAGTGAAGAAAATATAAGAAATGAACCGAAATAAAGGTGTCGCTCAACCTCGGTCTCTTTCCACTCCTTCAGCCTCACGTGTGTCAATTTCTTCAGTTTCAAAACTTTAGACACCCAGGAAGGTTCCGGTTCCAGTCGTTCCTGCTTTATTCATCCCGGAAACAGTTTCACGAGTAGCGTTTAATGGAATCCGAGGAGCACAACACAGAAGAAAGATACACCTGAGCAAACTTGACAAAGACAGTTTAGTTCAAAGGATCGCTGCATTTTTTATTTCACTTTTTTGCATAAATCCTCATACATTGTGGTGTGCAGACGTGCTGATGGGAAAGTACCGCGTCACGTCGCCACAGACGTCTCGAATGGCGAGTAAGAAAACCGCTAGTTGTGACCCGGGAACTCGGTCATGTTTACATCTATAAAGTGACCGTGTTTTTTGCCTGGAATTCTGGTTTCACACCCCAGCTCACATATTTCTCTGATCAGACTTTATTTCAGTGTTAACTTGTATTATAACTGCATTTTCCCCAGTTCACCAAACACCCAAGGGTGTTCATCCAAGGGTCCCGGAATGACTGGTTTCAGGAGGGAGACATGGAAAGTATCGGAAACATTGACATTCACAGGCAGGTCCAGCTTGTATGTAACCTCATTTACACATTTCAGTGCATGATAGGGCCCCATGTATTTAGGGTGTAGCTTTCTGCACCCCTCGGCCAATCTGAACTCCCTGGATGACAACCAGACCCGATCTCCAGGTTGGAACACGGGTGTGTCCCGGCGGTGCTTATCCGCATTGGCTTTGTAGCAGTGCAGGGCCCTCTCGATTTGTTGATGGGTCCCTTCCCATACCTGCTCACTCCTCTTCAGCCAGTCGTCTACTGGTGGTCCTGCTGTCCACTGTAGTAGTGACGGTTGATAGCCCAGGTAACATTCAAAGGGTTTAAGCCCCGTACAGGAGCTCACCATTGAATTTTGGACTATTTAAGTCCAGGCCAGAAACTGACTCCAGTCTGAAGGGTTCTTGTAGCAGTATATTCTTAGAAATTTGCCTAGCTCTTGGTTTACCTGCTCACACTGCCCATTGGACTGTGGATGGTAGCCAGAGGATAGGCTGATGCTTGCCCCTAAGCGCTAAAAACAGGGCTTTCCATATTCTGAATGTAAACTGCGGACCTCAGTCTGAAACTATGTCCTCTGGTATCCCGAAGAACCTGAATACCTGGTTAAACACAGCCTTGGCAGTCCGAAACGCAGTGGGCAGACCTTTGAAGGGGATAAATCGAACTGCGTGAGAGAACCTGTCGACAATAGTTAAAATACAGGTGTATGCTTGGGACCGAGGAAGATCTGTGATGAAGTCTATGGCGATATGGGACCAAGGGCAGGAGGGCACGGAAAGGGGAACCAATTTCCCTGCAGGTAACGTTTTTGGGGTTTTGCATTGTGCACATGTCAAGCACGATGTGATAAACCAGGGTACGTCCTGTGCCATGTTCTCCCACCAGTACTGATGTGACAGCAATTGATAGGTGCAGGACTCCCCGGGATGTCCGGAAACCAATGAGGCATGTGCCCACGTAATAAGGCGATCTCTGCAAGAAGGAAGAACGTACCGCTTTCCGACTGGACATTATGCTGTAGATGGAGTTTTTCCGAGTGCTCTATCTATGTCGTCGTCTATTTCCCATTGTATGGATGCTATTTGACATTCTCGGGACAATATACTACTTGGTTCGTCCTTCTTGGCCTCTTCCGAGACCTTGTGTATCCGGGATAATGCATCTGCTTTGGTGTTACGAGACCCTGGTCTATAGGTGATTGAAAACTGAAAATGTGAAAAGAATAGTGTCCAGCGTGCTTGTCTGGGATTCAGTTGTATAGCATTACGAAAATATTCTAAGTTTTGGTGGTCAGTCAGGATCTGAAACGGGTGGTTAGCCCCCTCTAGCTAATGTCACCACTCCTTGAGCGCTAATTTCATGGCCAGTAGCTCACGGTCTCTTATTCCATAATTTCATTTAGCCAGGGTAAGTTTGTGAGAGTAAAATGCGACCGGGTGTAATTTCGGGGGATTGCCTACTCGTTGGGACAATACCACACCAATTCCCACATTAGAGGTATCAACCTCGATGACAAATGGCTTGGATGGGTCAGGATGCATTAGAATGGAGGCTGTGGTGAACGCCTGTTTGAGGTTCTCAAACACCTGCTTGGCCTGGGGTTCCACGTCAAGTATTGAGATTTTTTCCTGCCCTTAAGTAATGCCGTGTGTGGGGTTACGCTACTAAAGTTCTGATAAACCTTCTGTAAAAGTTGGCAAAGCCCAGAAAACTCTGTAGTTCCTTAACGTTATGGGGCACAGGCCAGTTGACGACTGCCTCTATCTTCACGTCATCCATTTTGATACCTTCTGTACTGATGATGTAGCCGAAGAAAGAGACACGCTGCAAATGAAACTCGAACTTCTTCCCCTTAACAAACAACTGGTTCTCTAACAACTTGGAAAGGACGTCGTGCAGCTACAAAAAATGAGGGTCCAAGTCTGGGGGTAGAGTATACCAAAATGTCATCGATGTAGGCGGTAACAAATTTCCCAATCATATCATGGAGCACGTTGTTAATGAATGACTGAAAAACAGAGGGACCGTTACACAAACCGAAAGGCATAACCAGGTATTCATAGTGTCCATTCAGGATGATAAAAGTGGTTTTCCATTCATTTCCCTCCCAGATAAGCACCAGATTATAAGCACTTCTAAGGTCTAACTTAGTGAAATACTTGGTGCCTCGAAGCTGTTCTAAGGCTGCTGGTACCAGAGGTAGCGGATAAGGGATTTCTCATGTAATCGCATTGATGCCCCGATAATTGATGCACGGTCTAAGTCTCCCCATTTTTTTTTTATTTACTAAAAAGAAACTTAAAACCACCGCGGATGTGGAAGGGCAGATAAAACCCTGAGCTAACGACTCCTGGATATACGAATCCATTGCTTTCAATTCCGCCTTAGTCAAGGGATATATCTTACCTTTTGACATAGGAGCCCCCTCCATTAGTTCAATCGCACAGTTATATGGGCAGTGTGGGGGAAGTTTAGTCGAATTTTGTTTATTAAACACCTCGTACAGGTCAGAGTACTCCGAAGGGATTGCTACTGTTTCGGAGTTGGGAATTTCTATGGACGCAGAGCGTAGCGCAACCAGAGAATTCCGTAAACAATTCCTGAAGCAGAGCAAAAGAAATATGGGGGTCGTGCTTTATTAGCCATGGTAGCCCTAGAACGACCAGGTAGCTAGCTTAGTTTACCACTGAAAAGGACAGGGTTTTCGAGTGCATCACGCTACCATCCATTCGCACTGGATCAGTGACCTGCAATACTAAACCCTTACCGATGGGTTTTCCATCAAGTGCGGTCAACTGCAGAGGTACGCGAATATCGTGGAAGCTCAAGCCTACCTGTCATGCCAACCGTACGTGCATTAAATTCCTCTCGGCTCCAGAGTCCACTAATGCCAAAACGGACACTGAGTCAGGGTAATGAAAGGTAACAGCTAAGGTAAAGGACTTGGATGCCTTTCCCCGTCCACCATACGGTAGCCTCACCTGAATACAGGTGTGCATGACGTGTCCGGGTTCCCCGCAGTACAGGCACAGGTTGTTCTGTAAACAATGTCTCCACCTCTCCGATGATGTGCGGGAGAATTTGCAATTCATGGGCTCGGAACGAGGGCGGTTGTAGCCTACCGGGTCCCCCAAACTTATGCTCCCTCGGAAGGGCTGAATCTCCCTCTTTGGACAAGTTGACAGCATGTGGTTGAGTCGGATGACAAGGGCGATTAACTCCAAAGGCATACGTTGCCACGGAGCGATTACCTTATCTGATTTTTGACAGGAGGTTGCTGTTGGTCCTGCCTTCGTGAGGATGGTCGAAGATGGCTCTCAGCTCGTTTTGGTCACTTCCTGGCATCAGGGTGGAGTACACAGTCAGTGGGGTCTCTTGGCTGCCATTTACACCATGATGGGGTTTCGATTCCTCTGGAGTGGTGTATATAGTGTTTTGTTTTTCTGTAGATGTTTTCTAATTTTTCTGAAGGAGTCCTTCATGGCTACGTTCAATTAATGTTCTCTTTTTCTGCTTGAATGAAAACCTTAAAACTGTGTAACTACTGTAATGCAGTTTTCAGATTTGTTAAAAACGCTGTGGAACCTTGAAAGAAATCCAGATCACCTCTTGATTTCACTGTACATGGAGATATCACCCCCCCTGCAGCTTGGTGGGACTTTAGTCTGGGCCTTTTGGTCACTTCCTGGCATCAGGGTGGAGTACACAGTCAGTGGGGTCTCTTGGCTGCCATTTACACCGTGATGGGGTTTCAGTTCCTCTGGACTGGTGTATGCAGTGTTTTCTTCCTGTGTAGATGTTTTCTACAGCAGAAGAAGCACAAATACACAAAAACTGCAAATAATGAAGGAGATAATAACACTGCACTGCAGACACACATCTTTACATCACACCTGCAGACAGGCACACTGTATTATATTCCACTTACAGCACAACCACATATGAAACTACACAAGTATGAGTCTGAGAAGACAATGAATGATAGTTACTTTTAAAAGTACTGCACTGTTGATAGAGAGACGTGTTTCAAAAGAGCAGACGTTGTTCAGCTACGAGGATAATGTTCCATGTTGTGTATATTATACAAATGTTATGTAGTTATATGTGTCGTTCAGCTATATTCTTCATTTCGGTACAAATAAAAGTAGAGAAACCCCGTGGGATCTGAACTCTCCATATCTGAGTTTTCATAATAACGGCTCTTGAAAATTAATAACTGTATATCAGTATCTGAATCAAAACTTTTGCCGCAATGAAATTTTATCCATAATTTAAAAATCTAAATGCTGATGAAAATCTAAAGACATTTAAAAATATACAAATAAATACCGTAGAGTACAGTGTACTGCAGTGAAATAATCCTGTATGTACTGTAATAAACTCCACTGTGTTCTGTTAGGAATCAGAAGCCAGACGCTGCACGGGTGTTATCAGCTGTTTCTCCTGTTTTGTCCGTCACCACATTTATTGCATATTTCATGTTTTAAACATAAACTTAATTATTTAAATGAGAGTTGGTGTGTGAAACAGAGGCGACGGCGGGTGACTTTGACACATGTCTTTATTTACCTCATTCAACGTGTCACAGGACTGAAAAGAGGCTGAGAACCTCTTGCCTTCCAACTAATGTGAGTTATGCTCTACTGCACACAATGCACTGCGGTATAAACACCACATTCATGACCACATTCAGTCTTTTCTAAGGAGGTAACTGCTGTTTACTGTGTTTATCCTGCTCAGGTTTCATAGTTATACAGGTGTTTTCTGATGGGCTGGGAGGACATTATTTATTTATTTCCCCCCATTTATAATAATGGGAAACAGACACTCAGGATCCAGAAAACTGGCATCAGACACATCTTCAGCGATAAACTAGATTCAGATCCTGTGGAATTATTGTAAATTCTGTCATTTAACGTCAATAACTACTTGTCCAGTGCAGGGTGGCAGTGGTCCAGAGCCTGTCTTGCGAGCGCAGGATGTGTGGAAAGCTGCACACTGGACAGAAGACCAGACCACTGTGAGGCAAATACATGCACTTAGTGACTAACACACCACAGGCAACTTAGAGTGACCAGTTCACCTGTGCATGTCTGTACATGTCTTTGGACTGTGGCAGGAATCCCAAGTAAAGACCTGAATAACATTAAAACTTCACATAGACTCACGGTCTACGGACTGTGAGGCACCAGCACTGCCAACCCAGCCGGAAAACATTAAGTCACTGTAGTTACATTAGAT
>UFQX01001363.1:0-85668 GCA_900497675.1 Arapaima gigas | reverse complement strand
TTGATTAATAAGTATTCATGGCATTATTTTTGAAACTGTCCTTGCTTTATAGCATTTTTCCCACAGCTGCCTAAGACTTTTGCACAGTACTATATATATAATGGATCTTCATTATGATGGGTAATTCTTCTGCTCCCCAATCCAAAGAGATAGATGGGATGCAACCCCAATTCATCAGCTTCACGAGCTGCAGAAAGCGAAGGAGAGAAAAGCCTCTCCATTGCACACTATAACTGCACGAATTGGACTAATAAATAAAACAAGATGAGAACACGGAATCCATAGCTTTCCTGCATGCGACCAGCATTACATCTGGATGACAAGGTCAAGCACCATTTGAGTGGGATGCCTTCTAATGGATGTTTGTTTCTGGTAAGAGAAAACATGATTGTGATACATGTATGTTCTTGGGACAAGCAGTCCTTCACAGCGCCAAGACAAATGTGCCACAATCACCAACAGAATGGACAAGTTTTAATGCCCTGCTCCCGCAGAACAGTTTCTTTCAGTCCTGCCTCATCATTACCTCTTAAGCAGTTCAGATTTATAATGGTTTTCTTAAAACCATAATAAAAGCAATTCATGGTCAGATTAACACGATAGCGGATAAGAGGTGGGGTGTAAATTTGTACTTGGTGATTTAATCAGCACCTCAATAAATATTTACATTTCTTTTAGATGAAATTCTATTCCGCCACCCGCCCGAACCACAAGTCATCTGGAGACTGTAGTCCTGTGGAATTCATAATAAGCTTTGTGTCATTGTTAGTTTTCTCTGAGCCATAAATGATTTATTCTAGGGCAAATGGTGCCTTTATCGGATTTATGCATTTTTAAAGGATAACAGAGAGGCGGCCACAGGCAGCCCTAGTACTGAGGGCGGAAGTATTTCTCCATTTAAACTCACTATAGCAACATTACAACAATGGAAAGAAAGATATTTATTTTTCGTCGTGACAATAAAACAGAAACCCGTTTTTTTTTTTCAGTTTCTGAAAAGGTACTGGGCCCATCAGTGACTTTTCACCTGTCGATTTATACAGAGTGCGGCAAGCGCTGGATCAAAGATGTTGGCAGTGATGGGGCCGATAAGGATCCAATGTCTGCAGGAGCAGATATCACCTGGAGAGTGAAGTAATGCACTTCGAGCCACAGCACAGATGGCTTCCAGCAACCGGCTCTAGTATCTGACCACCTCGCTCTGAGCTTGTCATGTGCCAGACTTTTCTCCGTCTCCTGGAGTGATCTGCCCTTTGTTTAGACAACTTAGCGAGGGCTTTTCTGAAATACCTTCTTGCCGTTTGCATCTTTTTTTAATTGCCATGTTTTCCACTGTCTTCAGCAAACCCTGTTTTAGGCAGTTGCAACCAAATGTGGCATTTGAGGATGTTGTAGGGCGAGCCGTCACTGTGTTCCTGCTGATCATCAGTCGGCACAGAGACGGAACTAACACACCGGGAATGAGGGGCGTGTGGGGTCACCGAAAGAAAACAGAAAGCGGTAGAAGGAGTTTATATGCACGAGGTAGGAATGAAATATTACTTAAAATTGTTTTCAATCTTACCTTTTTTCCCTTTAACATTATGATGTCTTTGCGTATTAACAAGGGTCAAAAACAATTAAAAAAGGGGCTTTAGGTGACTAGAGGTGTGTGTACTGTGCATCGTCTTCATTCAGATCATAACCCTAAATAAACCCCCCCTATTTTGTTCTGGAAAACCACTTCCTACAATGAACTCTGGTAACTTACAGATGTAATTAACATTAATTTTACTGAGATTTTTATTTTTTCCACTTCCTCACCCCCAAAACTGACACCCATCTATACAGTGCTGTGGAAAAAGCTTTTCCGATTTCCACTATCATTGCACGTTTGTCAAACTGAATGGGTTCAGATCTTGAAACAAATTGTTATATTTGTTACTTATTGTTACTTATTTATTTAAGGAAGAAAGTTATCTAACAACCGTATCACCCATGTGAAATAAGTAGGCATTGGACAGCTGTCACGACCCCTGGGAAACATTCCCCAGCAGAGAACCAGCAGGGGTCCCCGAACTGAACCAAATGCACCTGCATCTCTGGGCTCATTAAGCTAAGCTTTAAAAGGGGGAGCCTCTCTCGCGAGGTTGCAGACTGTCAACAGTCCTTCCCTCCCTCCTGAGTGTGAGCTGGTCCTTGCTGCTCTTTGCTTGTTACTGTTGTTCGTTCTCCTTGTGCTCCTTGAGTGTAACGCCTACCTCCTTGTTTCTCAAATCCTTGGTCCTCCACGTTCCCAAGTCTTCGTTTCTTCCAATTCCCAAAGTCCTACAGTCATTGTGTTTCTGAGTCTCCAGTTTACTGTTGCGCCTAAGTTCACCGGTCTTCGTCACACATTCATCTTTGCACTTCTTCTCTGTACATACAACTCCTGTAGCAGAATCCACAATCACTAATCCCTGGGTGTTTACTTTAAACAAATTAAGTAAAAACGTAAAAACTGTGATATTTGTTTATTCAAGTTCCCTTTGTCTAATATTACATTGGGTCTAAAGATCTGGAACCATTCAATGTGACAAATATGCCACGATAGGGAAAAAAACAGCTATCAGCTGTTTTCAGTTGTTTCCACGTTTCGCTTTTTCTGAATATGTTTGTGCTGTGTCAACACATTTATTACGCTTCTCTTTGGTTAAAAATAATCATATTTCTTTAAATGCCAGTGTTTGTGTGAAACAAAGAGCTGGAGTGGCAGGTTGCTTTGAAACGTCTTTATTTCCTTTATTCTAGGCGGGGAGGCACTGACGTGAAATGTGCTATACTGTATGTGAAAAAACTGTGGACATACAGATGAGCCTAGAAATCGCCGTGCAAGTTTTTTAAGAAGAAACTGAACCAAGCCTTTACATTTCATTTGAGAGGAATAAGCACTAAGAAGATGAACAGCACAAGGATGGAAGCCATTCTCAGATCCTCTTGGAAAAGCAATGGCTTAATAAAGCAAAACAGAAGCATGTGGTGTACAGATCAACAAACCAACCAGCCAAATCAGCAGTTCCAGTCATTATGCTTCTAATGTCTGACTTAGTAGAAGTTATTACATGGGTTGTTACTTGTACAGCCTGTGTATGTAAAATAAGAGGAAAAAGGATGTTATGGTCCTGAGCAGCACACCTTGGAAGAAAACTGTAACGTTGCAGATAGAACACAGATGCGTACAGGTAAGAAATGAAGTATTCAGTTTAATGTTAGTGGGCTGTTCCAAAGCTGTAGTCGGGAAAACAGAGCAGACTTCACAATACCAGGTATCGGTGCGGAGTGGGCGGTGTAACAAACCCAGGTGAGGCACAAACAATATTCGCAATACAAAAACAGGTCGGTAACCGGAGTAGCAAACAGAAGAAACACTCAGTATGCACGGAAAGATCACGGCAATACTTCACAAAGACAGGCTGGAAACACAGGTGAATATATATGGGTGAATAAATGAAAAACAGGTGCAGAGAACTAATGATCAGGAGTGGTGGACGGGGCGTGACAAAAACTGTGGAAAAGTGTGGCCTTCACAGACACGTTCCTCTTCTCACTACATTCCCTGATATAATGTGGTGCTAAAGGACAAGACTCAGTACTGACTGTGTTCTCCTGTACGTGATGCCCTCTAGTTCTGTCTGTATTCCCTATATATAATGTGGAGCTGAAGGCCAGCTCCTACTATTGACCAGGATCAAATAAAACTGTGGATCTGTAGGACATCTCTTGCCATTGACCCCATCTACTGGAAAACTGCAGTGTTGAGTAATTGTTCGGCACACTAGCAATTTGACCTTCAAGGTTTTCAAATATAAATAAATTGATTTGCTGATTGATTGAGCAGAAGGTTTTATTGCCATCACAAGTGTAATAACAGCCATATGGCATCTTACGCCTGTCCATGGTAAACACTGCACTGCAGGACCTGATAAATCGGAAATGAGATTGCCATTAGTCAGACTCTAAGGCAGTAAGGTCCATTAAAATATAATTGAAGTTCTGCTTGCTGGCCCAACTTGGTGATTACTTGCACACATGGTTCTATCTCTCTCACACACACCTGCACACAGACAATCAACCTCTCCCTCCAACATGCACGATGTCTTCCGCAATCTGGCTGTCCAGTATTGCTCCTTAAGAGTGCTCTAAAAAGACCCTGATAAGAAGGGGTTCTCCCACTCAGCAGAGAGCTTTGGAACAGAGCTCATCTCCCTCTGATCTCAGCAATAGGAAGCAATGAGATGAATTTGCAGGGCACACGTCACAGGTCTGGTGGTGGCTTGCAGAGCACAAACACACGCTCGAGGCCTCCGTCGGCTGGACAGATGTCGCTGTGCTTCCCAGTCATCGACGTTCTTCCCAAAGCCACTCGAATCACCATGGGTCTGTGCAAAGAGGAAAAGGGCCAGGTTAGTGTACTGAAGGACAAATCTTTTTCGTTGCAAATATATAGATGGGCACATGTGACGTCTACCTGGGAAATGATCATGTCAGTGTGATCTTCAAAGTGCATTATTAATATATTTAGGTTCATGACAATGAGAGGTGTATGGTTGCCCTGTGGGTCATTGCCCCATAACCTATTTTTGTGTTGACAGTGTTCACATGTAGTACCTGAGAAGAGAAGCTGTAGCAGAGTCTCCATTCATCTTGGGATTCTTCGAGACAATGTGTAGCAGTGAGCGAAATGATAATGGCGGGATCAGTAGAAACGCAGTCCGTTTTCATTTGCATTTGATCGGATATGCCGACTGACTTTTTTTTGTCTCATTTGTTGTAAAGTCCACAGAGCGAAGGCAGTACAACCTACACAGTGCCATTGTGTGGTTGAACCCAAAGACTGTACATCATTTTCATTTAGACACAAATCCATGCCAGGGACTGTATATCACGTGTCCTACACAGAAAACAGTTATTTACAGGCTCAAATGTCAACATGCGTGTACCGGCACTCACCAAAAAAAAAAAAAAAACTCTGGGACAAATATTATTACAAACATACAGTGTATATACAGTCTACACATCCTTATTGAAAATGCTGATTTTTGTGATTTAAAGCCAGAAATCAAGATACATCATTTTTCCATGTTTAATGTGACTTTGCAACCAACAAAATCCAAAGAAAAACAAAC
Source organism: Arapaima gigas (assembly GCA_900497675.1). Lineage (NCBI taxonomy): Eukaryota > Metazoa > Chordata > Actinopteri > Osteoglossiformes > Osteoglossidae > Arapaima > Arapaima gigas. The sequence continues at coordinate 80,524 of UFQX01001363.1, read as the reverse complement.
TGATGATCACTTGGACAAATAAGTCTGTGTGTAAACAAATTATTGCAATATGACAGAAAATAAAAGCCTTAAACACAGTTTATGTTTAATTATTTTTAACCTTTTCAGGCCTTTTTGCTAAGCAGTGCTTTTTCAAAGCAGTGATATTTTCCCCATTTATCACTTCAGGAGACAGCAAATGGGTGGACAAAATACATCACGCTGCAATTTTCATTGCTGGGAACCTTCCAGCTTCTCCATCATCTCCTTGGGAAAAAGGTCTCTCTCTCCCCACATTCTGCCGCCATACAGCAGCAGTAAAAGCTGAGTTCATTTGTAGCCATATTGTCTCTCGGTAGCGTGTGTTTCTCACCCCTTCACAGTTAGCCGTTCCCATGGAACCCACATTTCGGCTGTAACTGACACTCCAGTCCCAGCTTCCCCTACCTGACTCCCACCCACCAGCTCCCCTCCTGCTTACAGTGTCATCGCTGTGTGATTGCAGCTTCTCTCCCCCGTGGGGAAGATGGTAGGTTGATTTGAAGGATGGCATGAGCCCACTCTCATGGGCCACTTACACGGGCAACGCCTGTCCCCCTAAGCAGACATTAGGAAATGAACACGCTGCTTTTCTTGTGCTTGATGAGAAATGGCTAGTGTATGAGGGCTGTGGGAATTTGTGTGTGTGTGTGTGTGTGTGTGTGTNCCCCTAAGCAGACATTAGGAAATGAACACGCTGCTTTTCTTGTGCTTGATGAGAAATGGCTAGTGTATGAGGGCTGTGGGAATTTGTGTGTGTGTGTGTGTGTGTGTGTGTGTGTGTGTGTGTGTGTGTGTGTGTGGGTGTGTGTGTGCAGGGATGGGATTTTTCCTTTGAGGGCTGGTGTTAGAATTACGACAAACACATCATGCAGTCTGATTTGTGTTATTTCGCTGACAGTCCAACAGGACAGAGGTGTTTTCTCAGGTAATTGTTACAGATGCTGTAGGTGGTGATGGATGGCACGGGGGTTTGAGGGAAGTCAGGGTGGCTGTCTTGGTTGGCCCTGTGCATTATGGCTGATGTTGGGTGGGGATGGGTTGCAGGGGAGTGATAAGGGGATTTCTAGGCAATTGCAGCACATTTCCATGCCAGGAGAAAAGGTTTGAGTAGTTACAGGTTAGTGGGAAAGTGTGAACACACACACACACACACACACACACACACACACACACACACACACACACAGAGGAGTAAACAGTTTATAAATACATAAATTTCTCATGTGTATTCCAGTTAAATATTGTGGTTCTTGAAGGGGAACTTATGACTTATACTCAAGTGTGCTTCTCCAGTCCTTAAGAGCAGTGAACCTGTGGTAGACTGTGTCACTGTCTCCAGATACATTATTGACACGTGCCAAATAAAACTATTTTTTCGGACACTAAAGGGAAACTCAGTAAATTCCACAAGCAGAACAGCTTTAATAAGAACTGGGCTACTGAAAAGCATAATGCACATAGTGAAGATAATATACTGGGTAAAACTGGCGTAACAGTACAAATTAAACACGGATTCATTTTCAGATGACAAATACGCCTGACTTCTATTTAAAAAAAGAGTACCAAGGCAACAAAAAAAGTTTCTGTTTTGTCCCTTAATGAGCACTTGGAATTTTTGAAATGAACCTTTTTTTTCCCCAAAGGACAGAGAGTACAATAAGGGGGACACGCAGCAAAAAGCACATTTTGTTTGGTGAATAAATAGCCAGTCTGCTCTTTTGGAAACGGAAGAATTACAATATCTAGGAAATGACTGTATACGATTGTTTGAGATACCTGTGCTCATCCTGTGCAAGCAGAATACACAGCTTGAACACCGTTCCAAAGAGATCCTATTTTTGAAATGTCTTAACCAAAGCTTAAACATTCTTAGGGTGCAGTCATATTTATGGTGACCTAATACACATTGTTTCAAGATGCTTCAAAACGTTGCACCTGAAAAAATAAGCGGACGATAGATAATGTGGTGGATCTCTTTGTTGTATTTCTCCTGAACAAAGTACTTACCTTAAAATTGTCCTGTAATAACTACCTGAATCACTGAAAGTAGCTTAACATTGTACATCTCCTTGGCAGAAAGCACAAGCTAAATAAGTAGATTTCATACTAAAAAGGGCAACTGGATGACACTTTTAGGCGCGAAGTGTTTACTGTTAGAGGTGTTAGTTGTCCCAGATGTTTGGGCACCTGAAGGCTTGACGTTTGCATGAATACCACAGTGCACATTTCATGACTGATTCATTTTGGGTTTCTGTCTGGTTAAACTACCTGAGTGTAGTGGCATTTTCAAGCAGACCGCAATCCCCCTGTACAGGTCTGGTGATCGAGGCATGGGACATGCTCCCATGCATCAGGAGATAACAGCATGGGTGCTTACGAATGGGTTAGGGACAGCCTGATGCCAAAGTTGGCATCGTGCAAGAGCCAAGTCACTACGCTGGCTGGCACTGCAGATTTATAAAGCTGATTTATGTATTTAGTGTTTTGCGAGGAGCTGATTTGAGGTTGTTGCCTACCCAGTTCTTAAGTGTCCTCCAACTTCGGTGATGAGAACATAAACATACCCCTCCCTCAGGCTGAGCCCGTGAGCTGCGTGCTTCCATCCGTGCAGTCTACAGGCTGCGGTCACCATCAAAATGTGTGACACGGTCATAGAAGAGTGCTATTTGCACCTTTCTACCTGCAACTGATCCGGCGTCCGGCGACCTGGAGGGTTGAGCAATGAGAGAGAAAATCTCAGCAATCTCACACGTTATGGAACGAAGGTCAGTTTCTTGACGTGGAAGACTCTTTGCCACAGATGATTAGTGTGCCAGTGGCTGATATTTGAACCTGATCCCCACTGTAAGACTCTCAACAAAGGTATCTAATCAGGTCTAAGGCTGTAAGGGCTTATGAACATCCCCCCCCTCCTCTCACACCTTGGGTTTCACAGTATGCACAACAGCCACGGCTGACTCTACAACTTCATCCGTATTGCAGAACAATGTGCCTTAACTACATTAAACACATTTGTGGAAACTGAAAAATGTCAGAAAAATATTTGTCAACCTTTTTGTAAATATTATAACAAGGATTTGAAATGTTACAATTTTATTTTTAATTGATATGAATACATTTAATTATGAAGTTACCAGTACATGAAATAATAATTTGTTTACATAAGCAGTGAAGCTCTGAATATATCAATTTCTATCAAGAAAGGTGGCTTCAACACAATCCTTGGCACTTAAATAAGCAAGTTAATGTGTGAATGAAGTATTTTGACTAATAGCATATGAACTCCACCTTGCAATTCCCGAACTCTATTAACACTAGTAGGGGGTCTAGTAATTAAGGGGGTTTAGTTCTGGAACATTCAGTGAGTATAGGAACACATGTGTCTGCATGTGACATTTCAACATCAATTTGTTTTTACAGAGACCTCTGCTCAGCAGACTGACATGGCAGCAAACAACAGACTTAAACTGAATAACTATAGAAACCCTGATAACGTGGAGGTGGCATTGAGTCATACGCTTTTGTCCAGTCCAAGCAATGCTCGAGTTGGTTTGCCTGGTCTTGGAGTCTTGGTGGACATTTCTATCAACCAGTAAGTGGTGCTCTGGTATTTTTTTCTAGTCCCTTTCTGAACAGTGCTCAATGTTTCTGTGTTCAATCAGTTGAAGTCAGTTATCAGTTAAATTTGGTAAACTGAGTGATTTAAGGGGGGGGGAATTACTTTTTCACACAAGTCATTGTTCCTTAAGTAAATGAAGTAATCATTTAAAAATTGTGGTATATGTCTACTCAGGTTCCTTTTGTCTAATATTACATTTGTCTAAAGATGAAAAGTTGCTGGGACTCCATGAAGAGTAAATGGATAGGTAACAAACTAGTGTCACTCAAGTGGATTTAAGAAGACCGAGATCTCCCTGGAGATGGTTCCGGAGTTCATCCACTATGTGCTTTGGCTAGGCATCAGATTTAGTGACAGTGTTATCCTTTCTGTAATCTATACAGAAATTTATTAAGTCTTGGGCTTCACACTCTATAGTCTCAAGATGAGAAACATAGAAAAGGAGAAAGGCCTAAATGATGGAGGCAATTATCAAATTATAAGGAGAAGAACAGACCAGAACCCCACTTAGAACTCCTGGAATGTATTTTGTGAATTCTTGGTGATGAAAAAGGTGGATTGGCAAAAAAATTAACAAAGAAAGACAGAAACAATACACAACAGTAACATAAAAAACTATTCCATTTTATAAGGTTTGAGGAATTAATGTATTGCTTCATTTTTTTTACAGCAAAAGCAAGGACTTTTACAGGGCAAGAATTTAAAGAATGCCTTCTCAACAGTTTATCACCTGAACAGAATGGCTACAGGGAGCGATATCAGAAGCTTATAAAAAGTTTGCATTTACAGTATTCCTATATATACAATATTTATGCAAGAATATAGTCTCACAAAGGCAGTTTTGTTTTTTATGACTCAGTGGAAAGGACGAGTTTATGCATAGTTCATATTTGTGTGTTTCTGTAACATGTGTTTTCACTTCAAATATTTTTTCACCCTGTGCCCACTTCTGTGCAAAGCGTATTGTTTTCTATTGGCTATGGTGTTTTAAAATCAAAGCACGACACAAGTTATCAGAATAAGAGAGTTAAAATGACCTCATTAAGACAAAATATGGAGATGAAACATCATGGGAGTCGCACGAAATGGGCGGATAAGACCCTGGATACCCATGCATTTGACAAATGGTCCTCATAGCTGAACATCCCAGCATCTCCTCTTGTATTGGTTTCACAGACCCTCTAAACTTCCAAAAGAACATTAAGAAACGAGGAATACCAGACTTAGAGGTGTTCAAACAGTTTTGATGCAGCTGCTTTACTTGTTAGTTCAACTCCTTGACCTTGCGTGGGCCTGAACAGAATGATAAATATGATCATACAACACAGAGCAGGCCTCCCTCAAAGAAAGAGGACTAGGACCTCCACTCATCCACAATTAATCTTTCAAGTCACTTCAGTGGCCGTCTCTAAAAAACAACTTTGTATCCCACTGTGATTAAAGGCCAGGATCTTACAGCTGAGCTGCCCCTTCTGCCCCTGTACCCCAAGATCCTCCTCAGATCTTCTTGCCCTTTGGCTAAGACTTTGCAGTAATTGCCTTCACTATGATTCTGGGCTAAACAAACAAAAGTTTTTTTTTAAATCCAGTTTACTTTTTATTTTTAAATGGATCCGCAAACTCCAGGTTCCTTTTGTCTATTCAACATAGAACTGCTACATGGCACACAGTAATTTTAGATGGGCTTCAATCCAGAGGTGTATTTAAAGATAATTCAGCTTGTTAAAATCAATGTGCAAACAGAACATGTCTGTGCAGAATGAAAATACTGACTCAGGGTCTGTGGAGAGGAACCCGGCCAAGTAAATGGAGGCATTAGCAAGAGAAAATAAGATCATGACAGCTATTACTGTCTCGGGTTTTTTTTTCTGAATAATTGCATAGTGAAGGACAATGGCAACCAAATGTAAACAAGTTCTTTAGAGAAAAGGGAGTCATTAGAAACACACAAAGAGCAAAGAGTAAAGCAAGTTATTAAATAACCGAGGAACTCCAGCAATATGGCTTGGAAAGTGAAAAATATCCAAACCCACCCTGTTTAACTCTTTGCAGCCATTTAGTTCAAAACCAGAAACAGAAACAGTCTGCATTTATCTTCAGCTGACAGATCTCTGAAACCTGGTGTTTTAAAATTAATTTTCATTCTAAGACTATATTCACAGGAAATGAGGCATCATTTTGTAGCATTTCTAACTGCGTATGCCAGAAATGCTCAGGTGATAAGGCATTTTTTTCCTACAGGTTACAACATTGGACCCTTATAGCAGTTTCATATTTTCTCTTACATATCCTGTAAAATCCCCTCAGATACTCACCCCCTACAACAACTCCCCACTGAGCTTTTGTGTGAATGTTTCCAAACACAATGAGTTTGAAAGTGTATCTCCAGCATTGTACTTTCTTTACTGGTCAAGAACAGTTCATGAAATCTTACTTCTCCATTAGTCAATTTTATGTTGCACTACATATGGGGAAAAGAGCATCTTCTGTGAACCAGGCATTGCAGGTATTCTCCTAGACCACTGTCTACTCTGCTTGTCTTCTACACTCCTTCATTTAGTTTGTCTCCTTTTTCCTTATTTATTTATTTATTTATTTATTTATTTTGCATGTGGTTAACATGCCAATCCTGAGCTGTTCAAAAACTTGGGTTTATCCTATTCTGTGCTATTTGTTAAATTTGTTACGTAATTCAAGCAGGTAGAAAATAACTATCTGCTTGTATAGATTTGGGTCTCTCTCTATGTGTGATTTTACGTACTACGTATGTAGAGAATCAGCGAGAGGAGTAAAATCCTCTCTTTTCTGCCAGGAAGATTCAATTTTGATTTTGTTGCGCCAGCTTTTTTCTGTCTGACACATCAGGCAACATCCGACATCATATGCATCAGTCACATTGGGCTGGAATGGCACGTATCAAATGAAGCAGATCGCATCCCTTCTGAGAGTGAACACATTTTCAGTGGCTTAACAAACAAAAGCAGCTAACGTGGCCAGATGACCTTTAGTTTCCCAGTGCAACGCCAACATGGCAGCACCTCCTTGTGCCTGCTGACCCTGTCTTGGGAGAAGCCAGGGGATGTAGTAGGGGGGGGTCCATTAAATGCTCACCACTGCCATGCAACTGCCCTTCGATGAATACAGAAAAAGAATTCTCTTTTTGCTTTTTACTTCCCTAATATCTTTCATCTCAAACTGAATATCAGACCTGGCATAATAATAATTGTGAAAATAGCCAAAATAAATTATATAAATTGCATTTTTAAAGTTATTCTTTCCTTTGTAGTGTAACATAATTATCACAGAAAAGATGAGCAAACAAAAGTGACATCTTTCAACAGTGCTTTACTGAAGCAGTCGTAGGCAATTTCTTGTTTTATTGAAATATCTGCATCTGAATTGATTTGTCCTCATTCAGACAACCGCTGGTGAGAGGAAGGGGCTTGAAAGCAAACCTAGCAATTTAAGCGGAATCAAGACCAAATGCAACACGTTTAATTCCAGTATGTGCCTGATGTATATATCCTTACAAAGTGTTACATTGGCTCTTCAACATCTCCACAGATAAGTTCAGAAAGCCATTAGCGGGGTAAAGGAGTTATGATAATCCACAGTGGCACAGAATTCAGACTGAGATATGGTAGTCCCAAACAATAGATTACAAGTGGCAACACCTCATCATGTTTAGTTTTAGTCTAAAAACTGCAAAGTGAACATCATAGCAGAATTTGTTTTATTGTTGTTCACTATAGCAATGATATAAACACACTTATACAAGCAATGAAAAAAATTCAAAACCATATAGTCTTCTAAATCATTACAGAAATATGACTGTTCCATAGTGCAAGGCAAAACGACAGTCAACAGCCATTTTATTAGGTACACCTGGGCAGTACAGTGTGGTGGTTTGGAGTAATGGTGTGGGGAATGCTTTCTTGGTACACAATAAGTTTTTAGCTCCAGCTGAGCATTGTTCAAATACCACACTTTGTTGCTGAACGGGCACATCCCTTCGTGGCCAATCAAGCCTTTCTCAGAGTGTTACTTCCAACAGAATACAATGTCACAAAGCACCCATCATCTCAAAATGGTTCCAAAGGCATGAGAGTGCCATTACGTTACTCCAAGGACCTCCAGAGTCTCCTCCTTTTAAGCCTATAAAGCATCTTTAGAATGAGTTGGAATATGATATCAGCAGAATGAATGTGACACCTGCAAGCTGGTCGGTGGTACACTCTGGCAGGGGTGGGGTCATTCTGATTGACTGTTCCCTGTTGCCCACCCCTGCCTTGCCCTAAATAAGCTTTATGAGGACCAGATACGATCATTTAGAATAATTGGGGACACCATATAAACACCTGTTCTGAAGACTGAGGAAGGTTGCCGGTGAAAGCTGGGGTTAAGAGTTCCGGAGCAGTTCCGGAATGGCTGCTCTCTTTTTTTGATGTTGGCTTTACTAAAGTCCTTTTGCATGGAAACCTGCTGTCCAGTGCTTTTTGTCCTGCCTCCGTGGCTGCCTCTGCCACAAACTAAAAAAAATCTGCAGAAACCATATAAAGCTGTCAAGTCAGCATGTAATAAGAACTCTGTAGAATGTGTGGATGTTTTTTTTCAGAATTCATGCTTCTTTTGGAATGAAAAGAACATCCCAGGGGGTACCAGGAAGGTGTACCCGGTAAAGTAGCTAGTGAGTGAAATTTGAAGTCCTGTTTTCTCAGCATCGTCACATTGCCAACTTCTTTAAATGGTTAGATGTGTTTGTGCTTGGAGATGAAGACTTAGAGTGATGTGCTGAGCATTCAATTAAAATGCTTACTTGCTCTGCGTGGGTGAAGTGCCACCTCAATACCTGGGTCTCCAATGTCCACTTGCTCCATTAGGACTCCAAAATAAAGTTATTACAGAGGGGAATGGAACTGGTCATTGTAGCAGTTTGCATACTGAACTGCTGATGCAGCTGATTGGGCCAAAGTGAATAAGTCCAGAAGGGCCTTGCACCTACTGTAACAAGACAAGGACAAAATCTACCCAAAGTGCAGACAGCTCTGGATCTGATTCCTCATTGCAATGAAACTGATTGGAATCAATATCAAGTGCTCCATTGTCCCCTCTGTCCATCCTGAGGACTCTAACACCCAGTCATACTTCCAGCTGGTTGCAGTAATGGCCTAAATCTGTGTTGCAGGACTACTAGTGCATCAACATTGCCAGTTGGTGCTGGATGTCATGCTGAAAAATATGCAGCCAAGTGAGTGAAACATATTTGGACTGTCAGAAAAACTTTTATTATATAGAGACAGGGACAAAGTTGTTTAAAACTATTACCAGGGACTAATGGCAGGTGATGCAGTAGTATTTTTCTGCAAGGCTCAGGATTCAGCTTTAGAAGGTGATCACTCCCTCCCCATTTTCTCAGTTGATCTTCAATGTTCTGTAGGGTAGGCAAGTACCACAGCAGTTTGACCTTGTTAGCATCAGCGGAAATTCTATTCGTATCCAACATGTGTACAAGGGACATCATCTGTTGTTGGATGAGGTTGTGTTTTGCTGGATTGAAGCTTAAACTTGCTGTCCACATGGTGTCCAAGGTGGACACACCGAATGATTGGAGTGGGGAATAACAGGCTATCCAAGTAGACAATACACTTGCTCTGGTGTTTACATGGATTTGTCCTATCAGTTCCTTCAAGGTGGTGGGTGCATTGCACAATTCAAAAGCAATCATGGCAGCAAGCCATAGTCCCACTCCAGAGTGAACACTTCCTTCTCTTCTGTCCCCAGCACAAGGACAACCTGCCAGTAGGTAACCACTTCTCAGGTCCAGGGAGTTAAAACACTGTGAGCCTGCACAGTCCAATGCATAATGCATAATCTACGCATGGTGGGGAATACAAATACTGTTTGGAGGCAGTGTTTAAATAGTGATAATCCACACAGAACTGCCAGCTGTCATCCTTCTTCTCAAACCGGACTGCCGGGGTTACCCAGGAACTGCTGGATCACTCTATCACCCTGGTGGCAGCTATTTATTTGATCTTCTGCTTTACGATCTGTCTCTTTGCCAGGGTTAGTCCATGTAGCTGCAGGCAGAAGAGAGCTGAATTGCCTGTATCAATGTTGAGCTGTACTAAATTCATTCTGGAATTGGATTTGGGTTTATCTCTCACTACAATCATGTCCACGAAGGTCTCAGAACGTCCTTCATTTGTCCCTGCACACATTCGTCGAGTCCAATCAACTGCATTGCCACAGTGCTTGAACTGCCTCTTGTGTTGTTTTTGAGGGTATCTGAGTGTGAATAATGTACACAGTTTCCTGTGGGTTCGGTCTAGTTTCTGACACCTCATGCATGCACATCATTCTCTCCTGCCCTTTGTGTAGTCTGCACTTTAGCACACTATTTGGTAAAGAGACCTTACATCTGACAGTGCCAGGATTGAGAAGTCAGGCTGACAGTTCCTCTCAAAGTGGAGCAATTTCTGGCTTCAGTGAAGCACCACTTATATTTTGGTGAGTAGGTCCATTTCCACAAAATGTGAATGTTGCATCTGTGAAAACCAAAACTCCTGTTTAAGATGAAGGCAAACAGAGGCTATAGGAGCACCAAGATGATCCACTGGGTGCAGAGTGAGGTACCCACCATGACTCCACTCCGTCAGATTCACTTCTGGAGTGGGGAGAGCTTGTTGCCAGTGGGGTCTCTCCTTAAAGGCTGGCATATGATGTTGTTTGGATGCCACTCTTCTTAGATGGCTGTTTGCATGTTGGTGAAAGACAAGAGCTCTGAAGAACATCAGAAGTACCAGATCATCCTGCATATTAATAGGTGTGGGGTAGGCTTGGTTACAAGGAGTTTGACATCACCTCTGACAACTCCAAAGTGCTTTGCTTTGCAGTAATTTTAGGCCATGCGCTACCTGCAGCAATAGACCACTACTGCCTGCTGCCCAAATCAGTGCTTTTATGTGTCAGTGTTGATAATTCATAATCAGGTTCAGCTTTTCTTCTCCTTCATGTCCTGCAACATCAGTCCATTGTACTCTATTGCAAACTGTGGTGCCATAGTATATGTTATCTGCTTTCAGGTGGATTTGTGCTTCAACAAGTTTTCACTGTTTGCTACTGGAGTACTGCCATAGGTATACAGTTAACCAGGGCTGAAGGTCCTTTGTTCCTACATGTCAGGGGGTAGGTGAAAGACTGCATCTACCCTATTTGATAGCACCAAGGAAACTGCCGTCCAGCTTGTAACTGTAGGGGTTAACACTTCCAGTAACGCCCCAAAGCTGTTCAAGAACAATGATCGGCTAAATTGTCTTCTAGAGTTCATTATACTTACCAACCCAGAGTCACTTTGCTCTCCCACATATAGCACAGCCACAAGATCCTGATTTTTTCCTCATCCAGCTTCTGACGCCACTGTAAGACTCCCCTGTAGTGTTACTACAGACTAAAGTCTGGATATAGAAGATTCCAGATACGCTCTTTACTGGTTGAGCATAAATGTCTTTAAAAAGCTGGTTTTTGGATCTAAGCTGTAAATTTCAACCAAATTAAAATTAAATAAATTAAACAGAAAATTAATATTTATTGGAGAATTGTAGAAAATTACAAAACACAAATTAAACTATGGACAGAAAATTAATTGTGCTTCAGTTCATGGCAATATTTTACAAATAAATTAATCTCATTCCTTAGTCATAGTCAATTTTGAAGGTGAGTTAAACAACCATCACGCAGAACCACACCTGTGGAGCTACAGGTGTTCTGGAATACATTTCAGTTCTTAATCCATAATTCTTTCATTCTTAATCCATAAAAAACAAGAGTAATCTGTTGTCCAGATCATCCATAGGTAGGTGGATATATGTGTTTCTACTTGAGAGTGTTTAAAATTCCCACATGACAACACCTCTTACAGAACACTTAAGTGAGGTTGTTGCCTTGAGATCCAGCCAAAAACAGTGTTTTTGGATCACACAGTCCTTGAGGTTTTCTTGCCCTCCCACAGACTGCAGACCACTGTAGTGATGTTTCCAGGCCACTGATCTGGGAGAATTTCAAAGTACGAGATTATTCCAAGTCCTTCTCCTGTTGCAGTACAACTGATAACACATATTTGCTCCAAACAAAAAGCTGCATCTTAGTTAAAATGAATCTGGCACAGTAACTGCAAAGTTTGTTATATAATTCAGACAGAAAAAGTTAAAAAAAGATTTAAAATCAACAACCACACTTTCCATTTGTTGCTGTGGAGAGAGATAAGGCTGCAGCTTTAGCCCAATCTTCTTCCAAATCTGCATCAGTAAGTCCAGCATTGAAAGAACTTGCAGCCACTGGTCTTAAAGTGGAAATGAATCAAATTTCTCCTTTTGCAGATTAAATGGTCCTGATGGCACATTAGGACATGTCTTGTATCTGATGGAGAGACGCTTCGAGAACAAGACTTTGACAGAACAACTGAAGAAAACTACAGCTATGACTGCCCAAAAAAGGAAGAGAAAACCTATTACAGTATAGAAATTTTACACAAGACAATTCAATTGTGGAGTGTTGCACAAAAATGTGAAGGAAACAAAGCAAAAGTTAAATGATTTAAGTCAGTAAATTGGAGAAACAAAGGCTAGAGACCCTTTAGTGTAACCACTCTTCAAAGGGCAACAGAAGTCTTGCCCTGCCTTCCAAATAGTATTTAACCAACATCAACATGTACAAATATGTGAGATTCTTAGAGCTGAATAGGTATGTACATATGTACATATGAGCAAAGTTTGAAAAATAACTTGTAATGCAAACTCTTCCTGTCTGTTTTTTTCAGGGGAAGTAAGTTGCATTTTCACTGGGGGGGGGTTTACAGGTTGGTTGCTAACAGCAGATATGAAGTTGCATGAGTCTGATTGAGCGTCACTGTCCTTGAAGAGTGCTTCAAAGTCAGTGCCCAGGGTCACACCAGCATCCTCTTATGGAACACGAGGAATCATTTTAGATTGCAGTTTATGTTTGATGACTTTATTGATTTTTCCCTAGTCGTCCAGATCCCGCTCTCCATTGAACCGAGTGTACCCAGTCACGGCCCCTAATGGCTGCACTCTCTGCCTGAAAACCACCTCACAGAAAGAACGAAAACCTTTTGCACCCTAAAGTATTTAACGGGTGACATTTTGTAGCAGATAACACATTCATCACAGTTGCATTTCCATTCTGTGTTGAATACCAAGTTCAGGACCTTGTTACTAAACGGGGAGAAGTTTGTAAGAGGGGTATTCGGACAGCACAGTAAATTCTAGTACCCTAGTACCCTTAAGCAAGGTACCTGAATTGTTCTACATAAGCAAATGTAGATATAAAGCTGCATTCATATATAGCTATATAAATAATAAGAATGAATGTGAAATGTTGGGGTAGTCTATAAAAAGGGCTCTGGATTTCTGTTTCTACACACTATATAGCCATCTGTGGACAGTAAACACATCTGTGTTTAGTTAAATACTACAATAACAAAAAAGACCAGGGTCTTCCAGAAGAATTCCAGGTAGTTTCTAAGCTAACAATGTAATGGATGCTGTATTTTTGTACACAACTTCATTTGGAATATTATCATATTCTGCCACAGGGATTTCCACTTTGTTCCATCCTATACTTTACTTTGGTTCCTTAAGTTTTAATCTCTATTCTTTTTCATCCTGTGATAGTCTGGCATCCCAACCAGGATGTCGTTTTGTAGTCTGGCAACCAGAGACTCCGAGATGGGCTACAGACTACTGCTACCCTCACCACGATAAGTAGTTAAGGATAATTCACTGATGTTTTGGTGGATCTACATTTTTTTCTCCAGCTTTGAATATGAACCTGATTACTGAAATGTTCTGACAACAGCAAAAGGAAATACACCTTTTTCAGTAAGACTGACACGAGTGTTTTGTGAGTTTAGCCATTTTGCTCTGCGCATCCCCAAAATTCCCTGTAAGTTTAGTATAACAATAATTTAATTTCTAAAAACCTCAAAGTAAATTACAATACAATGACTTCATACTTTCCCTGCACTGCACTGTAAACATCTTGGAACCATGGTGACAACTGTGCTGCAACAGAACCAGTTAATATTTGGTAACTCCAGATAAAAACGTCACTGGTTCAAATCAAAGGAAGTTCTGATAGAGGGAAATGTAAAAGGAAAACAATGCTTTTTTATTTCTCTGCAGAACAGAAAAAACACATTCTTGATTTTATCTTTTTTGCACTCTCGAACATGACAACAAAGAAGTATGGCACTGGCATCATCATGCTGACTACCTGTGGATAACAGTTGAAAGGTCACTGGTCTGCGTGTTAACCTCACATTACTTTATGTTAGATTTTTATGGCTAAACTGCAGCCATTTTCTAGGTTACCCCCAAATTATAGGCCATACAGCTTCATGTAAGAAAATAAATACATATCAACACTTATAATCCTGGCATTATGAATTTAAAGGGATCCCTCACTCTACAAACAAAACCGTTTGTCAATAAGAAATAAAAATAATTGATTACAGTAACCTCTTGGCATTTGAATTTAAATCATTCCTGAAAAGGCATCGGATACCAAATTTTACCGATACCAAATGTCTATTTATTATTATTTTAAATGGAGAAAAAAAATTACGACGAGCTCCCAACCCATCAGAAAACAACTACTTAGAAAACACTTAATGTCATTAATTTGCATTTTTATAATGTCTGATAAAATATGCACTAATTTCACATTAGTGCCACCATCTGCATTAAAAAAAAGGTTTATTTAAAAAAAAGTTTAGAAAATTGCACATAATTTCATCAAATAAGGATAACTTTTACTGGATACTTATGGAATGAAGTTAAGAAGAGAAGCTTATGAGTTTAGCTGTGTGAATTATCCAACTTAAATCACAATGAATGTGGTGATGGATGCTGCGCAAATGTGTTCGAACAAAGCCAGTCACAAGAAGTCAGTCACTTGTGAGAAAACCTGCAGAAACAGGTGAGACACCAACGCACACAGGAGCACACACATCTACATCTTCAGATAAGTTCACAACAGTATACAATACAGTTTATTACAAAACATACATTATTTTGTTAATTACACTATTCTGTATGGTACTTGGTATTTATTCGATTTTGTTTTATTTCTATGCATATTTCATTTTTTTTGAGAAAGCTTTGGGACAAAAATATGGTATAAGCAAGTGTCCATACTGATCGGGATATTTGGGTAATAATTTTCAAAAGTTGTCATACCGAAAATTCTGATACAGAAAGTTAGAATAGCTACATGTTCGGCGGAAATTACTTTTGAGGTTTCGACAACATACAGACAAAATACAGCACCCACTGAGCACCGCAACAGACCCACAGACACAACGAATCCCATCACGGTCAGTATGGCTCCTGTAACTCCCCATTGCAGTTCAATACCTATTCATACGCATACTTTTTCATGTGACCACTATCACCAGGTGTCCAACACCACAGTTACAATATCTCCAATCACCACCTCCTTCTGTACTTAAAATTATTTAAAACCAATATTTATGCAGCTCTACAACAGCAAGGCATGTTGGGTGAGCCACCACTCTGCAATATTTGCAGTGAATGACTGCATTTCCCATAACCTCTAGAGGGGTGGTGCAGAGTGTACTGAGATAAAACAAAGGCACATTTGTTAACAAATTGTCCAAAACTCTTTATTTTAGTGTGTTTTGCTGGTGTGACAATCAGCACGGACTGTATGTGTTGCTTTAGTCCTGTTTACTAAATGTTTCTCTGTATTGTGCTAAACCTTTGTTTTGTTCATTATTATTTAGTAACTGGGGCAGCCTTTAATATCTGTAATATTTATTTTCCCAACCCAGTGTGGCTTTTACCGCCTTTGGTGTCCTCTGGCATGAATATAAAAGCAACTGTTGCAGTGAGGCTCCCGCATTTATTTGTTATTTGGCAAAATGTGCATAAATCATAATGGTGGATCTAAGCAAGGCTGTTCAGTACGGCAAGTTTTGTGTATATTGTATGTTTGTAAATCCAAGGATAACTGTACTTCTAAGTTGTGGGGTTTTTCTTACACTTTAATCATCTGCTGCCTGGCAGCTACACTTTATATTGTATTTCGGTAGCTTGACTTGTGTTATGGAACTTCCCAGTTCTGATATTTGCAGTAAGTCTATGATAGCTTGCAAACCCAACCTTGGTTCATATGCTATGCAGCTCTTTTAGTTCGATTTCATGTGCATGACTGAATGAACAGCACTCTCAGTACGCTGGACCATGAACTTACTTAAAAAACAGTTTTGCAGTTACACAGCACATTTTGCCATCCTGAACCCAGAATGTTATGTATGAGTAATTAAAAGAATCCCACCCTTCATGTGTAGTAGACAGTGGGAGAATGGCTTGAAAATGAATGCAATGCCCTTGACTGAGAGCCATCTGCCTGTTCTCAGAGGTCCTGCTTTGAGGACTGAATCCCAAACCACTGCCAGCAGCTGAAAAAACTTGCTCTTTCCCATTCCCTCACTTCCACCTACTTTAGAAGGGTAAAGAGAGAATAAGACAGAGAGAGGGACAAAAAGAGGTTTCCTGGCAAGCTCCCACGACAGGTTTGCAGTTCATAATCTCTCCATTGTTCTTGTAATTTACTGAGACTCCTGGCATATCTGTTTTAAGCAAAGGAAGGCAGTAGAGGGTGACTGGAACCTTCTTTAGTCCCCCAGCCCCTTCCTGTGGCCACAGGAGACAGGACTGGTGCCTGGAATTGCTTCCCATTCCCCAAAAAGGACCAAGGGTCCAACAATGTCTTTCTGACTCCCGCATGGTTAAAATCTACGCAACAGGGGAGCGACGTCGGTCCTGCTGTAGCGATACTGGATGTACAGCAGGTGGCAGTGCTTTCCAACGTATTTCTGCCAACGCAATCGAACGCAGGCATTGACATGCAGGCGCACGCTCACTTGCAGACATAGGGACGTGTCCTCTAATGGTCCTGCTCCGAGTCAGAGGGATGTAACTGGTCTTACAAGTATCGTGGACTTCAGCCTATTATAAGGCAAGTTCTGCGTGAGAGATGGACGTGCAGTTCTATAAAGATCCAAAGTCTGGCCCCAGTCATCAGAGGACGACACGCAGCCTAAAATGTGCGAATCACCTCACAATGTGTTCAGGTTGTATGAATGTAAAAAAAAAATCCACAATTGAGTGCAACTCCAATTAGTTTTCTTCTATTTATGCTATCTATGCTCACGTGTTTTCCAGTTGCTACAAGAAAAGTCAATCTGAGAAACAATTACACTAGTAGCCAGTTCAGCCTTTTCTACGTGTGTCGGTTTGCCTTTTAAAGCACTTACAGATATACAGACTGCAGATGTATATCTGGGGACGTAATCGGCTGATGTAGTTTTAATAGTTTGGTATTAAATGCATTTATAAATTGTTACTTATAAAAGGATTATCTGAAACATTAATAAAACTGTTTTTTTTTACTTTCCACGTCAGACTTCTTCATCCATAAGTAACAGACGAAAGATACAGTGTGTTTTAAATGTGACCGCTTAAATGCATTAATATTTCCTTGTAGAAGGTCGGTGTTCAGTGTTTTATATCCTGTACATTGCAGATTAGTTATTTCATCAATGAAATCCAGTCCTTTCTGGAGAATCAAGGAACAGTATCATTATAACGTTGGTCTAACAGGATGACCGAGACCTGAGCAGAGGAACAGGGCAACATCACGTGAAGGTGAGAATACCACAGTATTGCTACTGGAGTTGTCTGAAGAGATTCACTTCCAAAAAGTGGCCCAAGTCGCCTCCTCCCCCCTCCCTGAAAAAAAACACAGTTCCCTCCTCCTCTTTGTCCACCCATTACTCGGTGATCCAGTGCTGTTTGTCTACTCTGAAGAATGCTTTCCAACACCCTGAAGTGAATAAAGACAAGGAATCAATGGCAATATATATTCAACATGATGGTATTTGTGTTATTGACCGCAGAAATTGGAGGTAAGAGCACTCTCTGTTTTCCCATCAATAGTCAAAAATAAAAGTGCACAAAGGCAGGGGAAAGTGCTTTTTGTCCCCAAAGAGAACACCCTCAACCACACACTGAGTTTTATGCCCCTCGATTACACCTTCATTAGATGTTATTATACCTTCAAACTCCATTTTAAAAAGAACCGAAGGTTAATTTTGGCCCAAAGGAACCACCGTTTGCAGCAATGTGATCGAAAACTGT
This sequence comes from Arapaima gigas, assembly GCA_900497675.1. Lineage (NCBI taxonomy): Eukaryota > Metazoa > Chordata > Actinopteri > Osteoglossiformes > Osteoglossidae > Arapaima > Arapaima gigas. The sequence continues at coordinate 62,641 of UFQX01001363.1, read as the reverse complement.
TCATGTCTAAACCATCAGGCGGTTAGATTGTAGTGAAGAAAAGACCCTACACATATGAAACATCTAATACATTGTGATGAGAACGTGGATCTAAGAAAGCAAGACGAGGCACCAGGGACTCAGTCTGGCCTTGATGCTGGACATACATGAGAGGACGTCTCTTTGGCATCGGAATACATGATAATAAACTTTGCATTCATCTCATGGGATGTGGAACAACTCTTCCGTTCCTCCTCCCCTCCTCCCAGCCTTAAGACATGCAACACAGGCAATATTGGGGAGACAGCCTGGGAGCACAGACAGTATTGGAAACACACTTAAGACGTGGCTCACGGCATGGGAAGCCGGGACGCACAAGCAAGGGGCTGTTCCGGGGGGCCTTTCAGCCCTTGCAGGTGGCTCTGTGACTGGCACACAGTGACAGGGTCTCACGGACAGAGTCCCGGCAAGGGCCCGGCAGCTGGCACCGCCAGCTGGGGACAGGCAAACCATTGTGCCCCCTTTGGCCCCTGGTCTGCCGCCAGGGGGTCCCGAGCGAAGGGGCCGCATTTTCGTGGATGGTCCTCTGTCTACTTCGACACACCCACGTCGTTCACGGATGCTGCTGTTTCTTAAGCAAAAATGACACGATAAACTCATTATCAGAATTTTGCGGAACAAAATTTAACGTATAATCAGTGCAGACAAATAAAACGTTTCAGTTGAAGATTCGTATGAATTAAAAAAAAAAGGTTACATTTGACCAAATTTGTGATAAGCATCTTAAATTATAGCACATCATTACTGACCTCTTGTCACATACACAGAGGGGTCACATGTTTTTCCTGTAGGCCCCACTCTGCAAAGGGGGTTCCTATTAAAATATGCGGGGATATATATGGATCGTGGAAGCGACCCTTGCTGGCAAGCTTTACTGTGTGGGGATTATCTGCATATGAAAGTGTGGGCTTCGCCAGCAGAAACCCCGACCCAGGAAAAAAAACAAACCCCAGCAATGGCGCAGACTATTAGCACAGCCCTACGAGGCAACTAGAGAACGCTCCGATGCACCGTGTTTGTGTAACGCTGCTGTTACACGCCCTGTTGCGAGGCAGAACATTTGCATGACAAAGCGGCCCATCGACGCATCCGCCAGGTATGAGGCCCTGTGGAGAATACAAACAAGGGGTGACGGGTTCTTGTTCACACACTGCTACAGAGCGACTTCATTTTAAAGACGACACAAACCTCTCACAGTTTTTTTTTCTCATCCGGAGATGGAAATTATTTTTGCTTTTTAACACCAAGTTTACTCTCCCGAGCAAATTACGACGACAAAGAAAGCGGAGATTGGGATGCAGCGTGCCTTTAAAAGCTACTAATCGGTTAATGTGTGGTGCAAATAAAATCTGTGTAAAGTCACTGAAATATTCATTTTATTAGACAAACGAATATGGCCTGAACTTTTGGGGTGAAAGAACAATATAATAAAACAAAAATGACATAAACACGTACGCACGTTTATACGGTACGCGTACATTTTAAATTATAACCAGCTGCCATCTAATGGATCCCGTACATTGCTAAAATGAATTAGAAAAATACATAATGTATTGTAGACAACATGCAAGTCAGTAAAATGGCATTACTGCTCATTACTTTCAGTTATTTTATTTCCACCCTGGGTGCTTTACTCTGTAAATCACATGGAACACGGTGGTTTATCTTGAAACTGAAAACATTTTTGCCCCTCTGTGGTATAAATTTGGCTAAAGTTACTCTATTACTTGCACAAACACCCCTTCAATTAAACAACAAAACAATGTACTGAGACATGTGGGGGCCAAAGGGTACATCAGCTGGTCCGTACAGCTCCGTTGTGGGACCCGGCCCAGAACTGGGAGCAAACCAGTCCGTCCCATTGGTAAACAGGCAAAGGGGGGACATGTGTGAGCCAAGCAGCAAAATGAATGCAGTCTAGTTTGAGCTCCACAGGTTGAGGGCTACAGGAGAATGACTCCAACTGCTACTGAAATGGCAGCTCAGGAAAACCCTGGAAGAGACGTGAAACTGGAGATGCTGATAGTGAGCCGGGAACTTCACACACTTGGGCACGACTAAGGGCCTGTACAGGAAGACCCAGGAACTACTGATTTTTTCCATTGGAAAATGTTCTTTATGTTGGCTTTTGTCCTCATACAGGGGTGTTTCAGTTCTTGGCTAAAGAATAAATAGAATATAGAAAATTGGAAAGAAGAGCTAAGCATTGAACCTGGGTGAAACCCTCTGATTTATACTTTTTATTATTTTATTATTATTTATTTCTTATTTTATTTTATTTTATTTTATGTTTTCCTTCCTGCACCTCCCAAATATGCAGAATGTGAGCAGCCTGTTGTCAGTCATGGTTGAAATGTTTCAAATATTTTGAGAGCTCAGCCTAGCCCAAACAATGCCAAGTTTGGCTGACACTGATGCTCTGGTTGCTGGACTGGCTGGATCCTGTGCCCAAGCTCTGGAAAATGACTCCAAATCTTTTTTGTTTGCATTCGAACAAACTGCATAGTCAGGGAGTACTAAGACTCCACGCTGCGGATGGGCAGTTTAGCTTCTTTTCTTACTGGGGAAGCAGCTGTTGTTTCAAATGCGTGAGCTGCGGTTTCCACCACAAGGTTTATGTTGCGTGTCCAGTCTGTAGTGGTCAGAAGATGACCTGAACACGCCTTTCTGTTCCCACTCAAGTTGCACGGGAGTCCCCAGCATTGTAGCTCTCTTGCCACCCCAAAATAACAAAGACCCAAACAGAAGAAGAAAAACAACAGGCCCTACCAAAAACTACAAAGAAACTTTACATAAATAAAAAAAACAAACAAACAAAACCAATCTAACATTTGCAGAGCTCCTGTTTCAGTCAGCCACTAAAGTGGCACCACCAATATAGGAACTAAATGACCGCTGCGGCAGTGAAAGGTTGTTTTGAGTCAGTGCACCGATCTGCATTCAAACACTTTACAGCACATGAGCTGTGCCACAAAAGAATACGAGTAGGAGTACTTTACCAAGGTGCTCAGAACTTTTAACTGTAACACTTCTGTTAGACAGCAAGGGACAACATTTTAGTAGCTATGCCTAAGCATAAGACATGGAAATATAGCAGTTATTACTTCTGTTAATAATATATTTTAGGGAATGATACGTAACATATTCTGAATTATATTTACTTTTGCAGAAATGTGTAAAATGATATTATGTTCTTGGCACCCCCCCCGAACTTTTTCACATTGTGTTCCTGGTGGACCTCCAAATTTGAATGCGTTGAAACAATTTCTTCTCCCTTCACTAGCAAAATAAAATTCAATACATTTATCACATTTATGAATCAAGAACACCTGCTTTTCCACATTGAAAGATGTCCATTTCTCAATTACAAAATTATCACCCCCCACTGTGTCAATACTTTGTACATAGTCTTCAGCAGCAAATACAGCTATGAGTCTTCTTAGATGTGTGTATGACATTTTTTGCAACATTTAGATTTATTGTATTGCCCATTCTTTAAGAAGAATTTTTGCAAATCTGCCAAATTAGAGGAAGAGCATTTTTCAGGTGATTTTCAATTGGATTCAACTTTGCCTCTGGCAGGGCCATGCCAGAATATTAACCTTCTTCTTCGGATTCAATTCAATTCAGTTTAATTTATTTTTACTTCTTTATTAGGCTTCTTCTCACACAGTGAGCCAGATCACTGAACAGTAGATTAGGGTAATGGAACAGAAAAAAAGTATATGGTGAAGCTATAGATAAAGATTAAATGTCAATGAGAACAACTATAGAGGGTATAAGTGCAATACAGTAAACCTGCCAGCAACTGAGGAGAGAAAAACAAACAAAAAAAAAAAACTCCCAACCGGGAGGCGAGGGAGAAAAATAAACCTCTGGGGGTCCGAGTGCCAGCGGCTGCACACCCATCCTGGGCTTCTACACATAGAAAACAGTGCCATTAATATCAGCTAAAAAGGTTATACTACTAAGGACAAGACTGCATAGGACAGTGAAGCTGAATCAAGTGATGTTGAGGTGCGGGTGAGCTGCTCACAACATTAAGGCAGGGGGTCCTCACCACTGGTCTCGTCTTGGCCTCAGGCATGGGGGATCAATAATCTGCGCTAGTGGTTCAAAGAAACTGAGACAGAACAAGAGGGGTTACTATCTAATAACATTAAAGACAACATAATTAAACAGTGTGGATGAGATGCAGAAGTAAAGAAGCAGGATTAAAAATTACTTATGAAATGCCAAGGAAAAGAAATGAGTTTTATGCAGTGATTTAAAGGGTGACACAGAAGGGGCATTTCTGACATCACCAGGCAGACTAGTCTAAAGCTTAGGTGCTCTATAGCTAAAGGCACATCTTCCTGTTGTAATTTTATTGATCACAGGTACTTTAAGATAACCAGCAGTTAATGATTGTAGGCAACACTGTGCAACATAAAAGTCAATGATCTCACTAAGGTACACAGGACCAATGCCATGTATGGCCTTTTTATTAGTTAAGAGTAAGAGTTTATAATCTACTCTAAATAAGCTCTGGTCCTGACAGCCTGATAGCAGAGCATTACAGTAATGAATCCTGCTCAAAACAATGGCACGAACTAGCTTCTCAACATCCTGCCTACTTAGGAATTGCAACACTCACATAATTCATGAATAGTTTTTGGCATGTGCTTTGGGTCATTGCCTTGCTAGAAAATTAATCTTTGCTCTAAATGCAGATCTCTGGTTGAAAAATAGGTTCCTCTCTTATCTATATATGGCTCCAACCTCAAAAGCATGATGCTGCCACCACCATCCTTGACAGTAGGGATGGTATTACTTGGCATCAAATATAGTGCTTTGCTGTCAGGCCAAAGACCTCAGTGAACTATAAAATGCTATTCTGAAAGGTTTTTGGTTTTATCTCGGGACTTTTTAGTTTAATTAGATTAATATTATCCTTTCTCATTAGTAGCATCCTTCTAGCAACTCTGTAGAAGAGGCCAGATCTGTGACGTGCTGAAGAGATTGTTAATGCCTGTAGTGTTTCTCCCAGTTCAGCCAACGAGTTTGGCACATCTATCAGTGTGGTAGCTCCCCTCTTTGTCACTTCTCTGGCAACTGTCCTACGTGTGCTGTTGCTCAGTTTAGTGGAGTGGCCTGATGTTGGTAGTTTCTGGGTTGTACCATGTTTTGTCCATTTTGTTATAGTGGACTTCATGGTGCTCCTAGATTTGTCAATCTTTTTATAATATTTCTCAACCTTTTTAATTCTAACAAATTTATCCCAAAGTTATATGGGCATATTCTTAGTGCCCGTGACAGTAAGATTGATCTGACCTGGTATTTCATTTGTCAGACCTCACAAGGTCAGTGATATTTTTAATCCTAAAAAACCAATTCGTCAAAAATCGATTCAAAATTAACACAGGTGTACCTTGTCAATGTATTTATAGTGAGATCTCTCAACATAATTAAATTTAAATAGAGGAGGCAAATACTATAAGAAAAACACTGAACAAGAATGGTGTTCATGAAAGGACATTACAGAGGCAAACCACTGTTCTTTAAAAACAAAAAACCCCACTAAGGGACAAGCCCCTTCCAATTACTGACGAATAACTTGTCTATTCACAACACACAGTACTGTGCAAAAGTGTTAGGCATACAACTTCAATGTCTATTGAGAAGTACAGGTCGATTCTTATCTACCATCAGGGAGGTTTGTGACTGGTCCCAAATTCATTCTGCAGCCTGAGAATGACCTCAAACACCCAATCTCAGTCATACACAACTATCTTAAGCACAAAGAAGGAATCCTGCACCAGATGGTATGGTCCCCACAGAGCCCTGATCTCAACATGACCAAGTCAGTCTGGGAGGACATGCAGAGACAGTCAAAGTGTGCAGAAGAACTGTGGCCAGTTCTTCAAAATGTTTGGAAGAACCTACCAACTGCTACCTTAAACTGCATGCAAGTTTGCATAAGAGGTGGTCCCACCAAATATTGATCTGATTGAGGTTTTTTTTGTCTACTGCACTTTTTAGAAGGTTTATTGATTAATAAGTATTGATGGCATTATTTTTGGAACCATCCTCACTTTATAGCATTTTTTCCACAGGTCCCTAAGACTTTTGCACAATACTGTAGAAGTGCTTGTCAGGCATTGCAGCCAGTGCACTGAATGTTCATGTCAGTATAAGCCCTATCCAGAGAGGGACTGGAAACAACACCAGAGGCTCGAAGCACAGACAGAGCTGCCCACCAATATTCTAAGATCAGGCAGAGCAACATGAGTGTTGCCTGGATTTGACAGCATATGACTCAAAGCCACACAAATGGATACTGGAAGATCATAATAACCCTAATCAAGAAGAACTGCAGGGCAACATTAGAAAACACCTTCAAAGCAATTGCCCAGGTGACCATAGTGTGTGGTATATACCAAGGAGATGCACTATCCCCACTGCTGTGGTGGAGCCTCCATCAGCCACCTCCTATGAATGAATGATATTAAACTGTATGCCAAGCCTGAAACTTCAGGTGGACTTCCTGATCCACCTGACTAGGATCTGGAGTGAGAATATCAGGATGTTATTTGAACTAGAGAAGTGCAGCAGGATGATAGTAAAAAGAGGGAAAGTGATAAAGACAGATGTAGTTGAACTACCATAGTGCTGCAGCAGTGCAGGAGAACTACAGGTACCTAAGCATTCTTCAGTCACACAAGACCATGAGGCAGAAACTGGAAACATGGCAACATCCAAATACCTCCATAAAGTAAGACAGGTCCTGCAATGAAAGCTGAATGAGGAGGCCACAATCAGAGTTTTTGCCACATATGTCCTACCAGTCATCAGACACCCAGTTGCCATAGTAAGCTGGCCAAGAGACAAAAAGGAAACTGCAAACATCAAAGTACTAAAACGCTTTACAATACACTGGGCTTTCCACCCAAAATGAAAAACCCAGAGGCTGTACTCCTGCCAGAAGGAAGGGGGAAGGAGCCTGGAAAGTGTGATGACTACTGTCCTGAATGAGATATGGAACATCAGAGAGTACATTCAAGCAAGGTCGCCTAAAGATAACTTGCTAGAGAAATGTCTAAAGCAGATTGGTGATGTGCGTAGTAGAGAAGTAAAGGAGGTGCCATACCAGAATAATGCTCTGCATGGAATGTACCACTGACAAACAGCAGAGGTAGCTAACAAGAGGAGATCCTACCAATGGCTGGAAGAAGCAGGACTGATGGACGGTGCAGAGGCACTGGTCATGGTATCAGAAGAACAAGTACTCAGTGTCAGGTTAATCGAAACAGAAGTAACATATCAGGTAATTCCCCAGGTTCAGACTGTGCAAAGAAGCACCAGAAGCAATCCGATACCTAGCAGCAGGCTACAAGATGCAGGGAAGGAGAGCAGACCCTGAGAAGCACAACAAAGTGGCAGGGATCATATAAATAAACATCTGCAAGGAATATGGCCTGGACATTCCCAAATGTAAATGGGGACAGAGACTGGTGGAGAACAACAGAGCCAAGATCCCCTGGGATTTTTACATCCAGACAGCTAAATGGGCACTGACTTCCCAACCAGATACAGTGGTAATAGACATGGAGGAGAAAACAACAGTGGTGATAGATTTGGTTATTCCAAGTGATAAGAACACCAGAAAGATGGAATATGAGAATATGAAGAAATACCAGGGATTGAAAGAAGAACTGGAGAGAATGTGGAAGGTGAAAACCACACACCAGTGTACACACACACACAGACACACACCACATTTTAGGTAGGACCCCATTTGCTCTCAGATTAGCCTGAATTCTTTGTGGCATGGATTCAACAAGGTGCTGGAAATATCACTTAAAGATTCTGGTCCATGTTGACATGATTACACCATACAGTTAGTGTAGACTTGTCAGCTGTACATTCATGTTGTGAATCTGCTGTTCTACCAATATTCCAAAGGTGCTCAGGTCCGGTGAGTGGGGAGTTGATTGAAGTAATGAAATCATTGTCATGTTCATGGAACCAGTCTGAGATGACTCGTGCTTTGTGACATGGTGCATTATAATGCTGAAAGTAGCCATCAGAAGATGGATAAATTGTGGCCATAGTGGGATGTACATGGTCAGCTATATGATAATGATGCTTGACTGGTGTTCAGGGGCCCAGTGTGTGCCAAGAAAACATTCTCCACACCAATACACCACCACCAGCAGCCTCAACTGTTGACATAAGGCAGGCTGGGTTCATGGCTTCTTGCACTTTATGCCAAATTCTGACCGTACCATCTGCACGTCATAGCAGAAATTAGTATTCATCAGACCAGGTAACATTTTTCTAATCTCCAACTGTCCAGTTTCTTTGAGATGGTGTCCATTGTAGCCTCAGCTTCCTGTTCTTAGCCGGCAGGAGTGGAACCTGATGTGGTCTTCTGCTGTTGTAGCCAATTCTACTCAGCATGTGGTGTGTTAAGAGGCACTTTTCTGCCCACCACTGTTGTAAAGAGTAGTTATTTGAATTACTGTAGCCTTCCTGTCAGCTCTACCCAGTCTGGCTATTCTCCTCTAACCTCACGCATCAGCAAGGTGTTTCCACCCACAGAACTGTCGCTCAGTGGATGTACTTTACAGGGTAAACCTGTCATCTTGCAAATAGCCTGGGTTCGAATCCTCATTAGTATCCCTGAGCAACAAAATACTGTAGTAAAATGACCCTGCTGTGTTAGTAGAGATTTCAATTATAAGTAGTTTACTTTGTTACTGTAACACTAAAGTGCTTTTGAGTGAAGCAGTAACTGCATGGACAATAAATAAATGGGAAGACTGAACATACTGGCTAAATATGGTGCACTACCTCCTTCTCCTTATTGCAAAGACTGGGATACCCACACTACTCTGTTCATACTATACTTCAGACTGTCCATAGATTAGGACCGTGATAATATGTTCAATGGACCAGTACTAAACCTTTTGGAATACAGTGCAGTGAGCAAACAACAATTCAAAAGTGTGCAAAGAATGACTGTGTTGACTTCTTTGCTCTTTCGCTGATCGGAGCTGGTGATGCGGCTTGTACATCAGAACTGCATTTTGCTCATTATTTCACTTTTAATTTCTTTGAGCGATAACTACACTCTCTTGGGACAGCAAAATGCTGACTTTGAGTTCGTATTAGCCATGTAAAGACACAGCGAGGAAAAAAATTCAGGCCCAGGCATAAAAGTAATGTCTATTTAGCCATGTAAAGTTAGTGAGAGTCAACTGGGATTCAAAGTACTTGTTTCACAGTAAAGCACACCTTAAATGTCCCCTTACAATTAGCCACATCTCAGCAAGAATACAGTAATGAGGCGATGCATATTCCTTACCAATTCTCACATTTCTGTCGCCGTTTGTTATTTTGGCTGTGTTTGTCATTTTTAACGTTTCATTAGGTTGAACGATGCTTTATTTGATTTATGAATTCCATTTCACGAGACAAAGAGCAGCGAGGAGGATTTTGCAAATCCATTTGAAAATAAGAAGCTATACCATTTTCACGTTTGCTCTGTTTGTTTTTCCGGCAACCTTCCCACCTGTGTTCCTTCAGGATTCTTTGATGAGCCGAAAGAACCTTCCAGCACAGCAGCCTGCGATTAGGAGGATGTTATGTCAGCAGGAACAAGGAACTGGCTTTAGAGACTTAAACCCGAATGCTGCTGCCCCTGCTTTTGCTCGTACCCTGAGCCGGTAATTAACACAGCTGGTCCTTGTGCATTTAAACACCTCAGTCGCATGGCTTCTAAAGAGCCATGTGTACATTTGAGAATAATGCTGTGTGAAACAACACGCTGCGCATGAAATCAGTCCCGTGGAGAAGAAGCTTCTACTGTGACAGTTTAACCTATACAGCATAGCAAGCACTTTGGGTGTTACAATTTTTTGTTCTTGTTTCATGAAAGTAAACTAGATATTTTCTGGTGGCACAGCTGGGCAAGGAGATATTGCCATTTGCACATTTGGGATTTCCACTGTTGCTCAAGATGCAGGTGGAGGTATGTGCTCCACTGGTTGTGGTTAGGACTTCCTTAGTGGTAAAATGGTGGCATGGTTTTGCTACAGGGGGTGAGGGACAACAGTGGATGCAGAAGCAGACTATGTCCACGAAAGAAGGTCCTTCTTCTCTTTAATACAAATCAGCCTGTCAGCGGCATGATAATAAATAGAAGTTATTTGCTTCAAGAAAGGACATAAACTGTGAAGGTTTCGATGGATAAAGGTCCACTTTTCCGCCAGTTCTCTGGAAACAAAAAACACCTTGACGATTTGAACGTCTAGAGAGATCTGCATCTGTTTCTAATGCTCCACTAAAGCTTAGCTGACTGCCATCTTACTGTTACCAGGTTGATTCCTCCAGCATTGCACCTGCAGAGAAAGGCTGGCATGGAGATTAGTGCGACCATCACACAGAACGAGGAAATCTGAAGGAGGAAACTCGCTTCCCCAGAAGAGGACCGTATTGCTTCTGTCAGACAAAGGTGGCCCACATTCATTCCTTGCAACTGTGGGCTTAATGCATTGTTCAGAAAACATTTGCTGTAATTAAAGCAGAGCAGCTTTTAATTAAATCTTGCGCGGGTTAATTACGAAAATTTATCTTTAAAGTGATTCCTTGTTTGGCTGAGCCTGCTTCTCCTGTTGAAGTGTGTGTGTGTGGAGGGGGAGCTGAGGGAGGATGTTAGAATTGGCCATCTATTGCCGAAATGTAATTTCCTTCTATTGTCCAGTGAAGGGCTGTGAATAAGCACCATTGAATGTGTAATGCGGAAAGAAATGTGATCTTTTACTCTTCACTCAACAGGACAGCACCCCTGGGGAAAGATGGTAATCTCAAAAGCTGACACGTTTGGTTAAATCTTCTGCTTTGGGGCCAACTGTAAAGACACACATAACCTACAGTGCCTTTCAAATCGGATTTTTCCTGGGGAAATGACAGAGGTAAAAATTAGTGGTGGAAAGGATATTGTCTTGGATAGACGTTAGTAGAACCTGGAGTAATTCCATCCATTATCGAGATTGCCTTCTGTGATCTACAGCTGTTCATTCTCATCCCCATGTTTTGGAAAATAGTTTGACTTCCCTTTATTAGCTTTACGTTATAATTTGTTCTCTGAAGCCCTTTTCGAAAACTCTTTTTTTTTCACACTTTCATTGTACAACGTGTAAAATCCACATTCCTCATTATTGATCAGCGTGGGCGTATCCACCTGCATGTGCCATTCAATGTTGAGATGAAGCTCTGGAGCATGTACTGTATTTTGCAGGTGTGAGGGTAAATTATGTTATATTATCTCTGCAAAGTGGAAATAAAGATTCTTTATCTTGTTTGCCTCTTTTCATTATGAGCTAATGACCATGGAGCCACGCCAATTTGCAAGGCGCTTTGAGATTTTAGGACTTCCCATCGCGGTTGTTGCATTTTTCACAGATTTGGTTGCAAACTGACCTCAGGTGACCTGCCAGAGAACCTACAGCAGAAACACCAGCTGGGAATGTGGCCTTCAGCCAGGACAGTTGGTGCCAGGTCACCTGTCGTTCAACTTGCACCTGAAACCGTCGTAGATTCTGATTGTTTCCATGGAGACAACCACCATGGCACCTCTGGCTCAGAATGACTGCAGTTTTTACCTTAAGCAGTACTTCTAAACTGTTTCACATTTGAAATTACATAAGCTTTCTTAAGAACTAAATAGCTCTAATTGGCGATTTAAAAAATAAAACATCTGCATAAGCTCCCTGCATTTATACTGATAAAAAGTCCATCTAACTTACAGTGGAGATTTACACATATTGTGTCTAAGTCGGAGTTCCATCAGTAGTTCCTGTATGATGTTTTTCCTTTTGGGTGTCACAATGAGATGAAAAAGGTTGTTCTATACAGCAAAAAGACTGTTGAATTTAAGCACCAGAAACATGTCTGCACCTTACACCTCATGGTCAGCAAATGTAGATTAAAAACTTGGTTACATTAATCTCACTGGGGTCCAAAATGCATTAAGGCCTTGGGAAATCCATGCAAATTATATCTTCTGGGAACACAGTAGATACAAAAAAAGAAACCCATTATAAATAAAAATGGATGGTGTTCAGCCCAGATTACACACTGCTATGTGCTGTTTCCCTGGCTAGACATTTTTTGAATAAGTAGTCTACGAGGAAAAGCAGAATCCAAACTCATTTCTTCAGTAGAAGTCATATTTTGTACAGAAATGCACATTTTTCGTGAGCAAGCAAGTTTAGGTATTTTGTCTAATCCATTCTTCTGTTTTCCACTTCCTAAGAAATGCACATCAAGTCTTATGTGACCAGCTGACACTGGGTCAGGCAAGAGAGCATCTGCATGCAAAGAAGGTTCTGTTGAACTAAAACCTGGACAACACCAGCCTGCTCCTCACTTGCTCTTGCAAAGGTAATGGCTAAATCTATGAGAGAAGATAAAGACTGCATCTATTATGTGATGTTAAGGTACACTTCACAAGCGAACATCATGGGATTGACAGCTAAATCACCACCACTTTTTTTAATGACTCATGTTGCCTGGCCTGTGTGTTGCCATAGAAGAGTGTATCCCAGCAACCACAGAGCCTAGCAACAAAAGGTTGAGCTTTCTTGCGCAAATGTACAAAGGAATGACTCACGTAAACCGGAACATCGATACTGCAGCAAACATTGCGCACAAGGAAGAACGTCGATACTTTCCATGGGCTTGTAGGTGGTAAAAGTAGTTCTGAATCACATTGTTTCCCTTTCTTTGGTATCACGTCGGGTATTCAGGTTGCTGGGCTTCCAGGACACACTCACCTCTGCCCTTCACTGGTTCAACAGCTCTGAGTGGACACTGTGACAAATGCAATCTGAAGGCAAAGCTGTTTAACCCACCCTCGCATATCGTACATCTCACAAATATGCTTTTTTAATGTGTCCTCCAACATTCAGCTCACATAAAGCACATGGATACTGGTGCATATTCAATAGAAGAGCTCACCCAAAACTTCCTTAAGAGTAAAAAAATTCCAACATGACTAAATTTCCTAGCGATACCTTCCTGCCCATTTATTTCAGTTTTATTTTACATTGTGGTTGCCCCTCCCCACCTTGGATGGTTTGCTCATCCAACCAATCTGACCTTTTAATTGCTGTCGCATAGGCTGCAGCTCACGTATCAGAGAAGAACCCACGCTGCTTGGAAGAGCAACAAGTCTGTGACTGCACCCCACACGAAGTGGGTAAGACGCTATGAGGAGATGTATCACCAGCAAACCGACTTATCTCCCTTGTAGAAAATAATCAGTTATGTTTTATGAGTGCTGCACGGTGACAGGAGAATAATGAGGTAGCCTAGACTTCAACTATCGTCTATGAATATGGATTGCTGTTGAAAAGAAATTAATTTTTCCTCCAAAGCAACTGAAAAGCTCCCAGTAATTTTTTTTTCAAACATGCAACAAAAGATGTGGTCATGAAAAAAAGTGTCATGATTGCACAGACACTGGCGATCATGTGAACTCAAGTACAGGAGTTTATTTACAGTGAAATAGTACAGAAAGTGACGATTAGGTGCTATGAAGAATGGTGAACTTGAGCGCGATGACTAACAGGGGACCCGAGGACACCATGACTGATGACAAACAGGCCAAACACACACACGCACACGCACACACGGTGCTACACGCATTTGTAATGGGTACCTCCAGGCAGTTCCAAGCTAATCTGTCACCACGAAAACAAATGGGCCCCCTTACACACTCACGCACATACACACCAGGGACGGGTAATGGGGGGGTTGTTGGAAGGAAGTACCCAACCTTATGATAGGGAGGGGTAAGAAATTATGCAAGACATACAGCATTCCACATACTACTTATTTTGTTTGTTATACTTTTTTCCTTTTCGCTTTTTCACTTGACTGCTCACTCTCTGGGGCGTCTGCCTATTGAGCAGCACTACTTATGCACCAAATGCAGCTACTTTAAGGGTTAAACAGTTCTGGGATATACAGCACCGTGCAAAAGTGTTAGGCATACAACTTCAATGTCTGTTGAGAAGTACGGGTAGATTCTTATCTACCATCAGGGAGGTTTCTGATCCTACAACAGATGGTATGGTCCCCGCAGAACCCTGATCTCAACACGATCAAGTCAGTCAGGAGGACATGCAGAGACAGTCAAAGTGTGCAGAAGAACTGTGGCTGGTTCCTCAAAATGTTTGGAAGAACCTACCAACCTCTACCTTAAACTGCATGCAAGTTTGTATAAGAGAATTGATGGTGTTTTAAAGGCAAAGGGTGGTCCCACCAAATATTGATCTGACTGAGGTTTTTTTGTCTACTGCACTTTTTAGAAGGTTTATTGATTAATAAGTATTGATGGCATTATTTCTGGAACCATCCTCACTTTATAGCATTTTTCCCACAGGTGCCTAAGACCTTTGCACAGTACTGTATAATGTATTTTTATTTTAACACAGCTAGACAATGGGATGAACTGGTCAACAACTTGTATTAAACAGGAGGTGTGATGCTGAGTTTTAAGTTAATACAAAATACAATAAACCACCCAAGGTGTACTACACACTGCGCCACTGCACTTACAAATTCATTATAAAACTGGAGTAAAAGTCATACATTTTTTAAAATTGTTTTGATTTTTACAGAATATGAATAAACTGAGGGGCACCTGAATTATTTAATGTTTATTGTGATGTGGTGATAAACGTAGCTTTGGATTTATGAACAATCACATTTTTGACTTCTTGCCACATTTGTTTGTACATTGGAGTACCCTGTGTGTTTATAAATTTGAGGATGACTATTCATTTTGATCAGTGGGTTCTTTTGTTTATGTTGGGATCTTTCCAGAAAAAAAAAACATTTTAGTTAGACTTTGAGGTGGAAGTCTGGATGTATAAACCTACAAATTGTAATAGATTGTCTCTGAGTAGAGAACATTAGTAATAGACTTAACTCAGTATGTTTGGTAATGAACAGTAAAGTCCAGGCTGTCGCCCCAACAACAATCAGAAACATGCAAGAACGTCAAAAATGATCTGACCTTTAACCTGGTTAATACATTTTAATACATTGCTCCCTGACCTTTTTGTATCTGAAAGTGCCCTTTACAGCTTCCATCCAATTTAGAGCATTTAGAAGGATGATGTGGTTTCTTCTTTTTTATAGTCTCCTACTTTTTTCTAGAATCCATATCTACTTGGTGGACGCTTGTTTCTGATTTGGTGTTATTTAATAAGTCAGAAAGACTGTGGAAACTGAAGCTAATTCTGACTTCCCAGCATGCAGAGTCTTATTCATCTGATGAAATTGTATGTTTCATTTTCTAAGCACATTGTCAGCCCGGTCATTTGTTTCTTATAGTGTATAGCACTTATAAATAAGTATTCACCCCAATGCATTTCTTCATGTTTTTTTACAGCATAGAATTGTATATGTGTAC
Source organism: Arapaima gigas (assembly GCA_900497675.1). Classification (NCBI taxonomy): domain Eukaryota; kingdom Metazoa; phylum Chordata; class Actinopteri; order Osteoglossiformes; family Osteoglossidae; genus Arapaima; species Arapaima gigas. Next base: position 47,133 of record UFQX01001363.1, on the reverse strand, counting down.
AGAGGAGACAGAACAAACAGACAAAGCACACGTAAACAGTACCATACGTAAACATGCACAGGACTCTTCACATCAAATATGAAATATCTCACAAACCTGGACCTGGATACTGAGCCAACTTTAACACACAAGCATAGTCACAACCAACATGCACCTCATTGCCATAACTCCCCTGTTTAAGTCCCTTCTGTTTACAGTAAGAGACAGAGAACCAGAGACTTGACCTGATACATTTTGCCATAACAACTTCCCCAGCATATAACCGTGAGATTAAAGAAAGAAGAGCAAGAAATCCTGAAGTTGGTTACTCTTCTCCCACAAAACAGTTGTCAAAGTATTGCTAAAACCTTGGACAAAAGTAAGTTGACTGTTGTGGTCCTTTGCTGTACTTTCTTTGCCAGATCTTTTTAAGAGCCTTGTTGTGCCTGGGACATTGAAATATGATCAAACTGTGAAAATCATGCATTTATACTTAGATGATGGAATACTCCATGCTTTGTTTTGAATTCTTGGTTTTAGGTAAGAACCAATCAATAACACTCATGGTGGGTCCACACCTACAATTTCTGGTAGTACTAGACACAGACTGGAAGAGATTTAGGAGAATGTTAATGACACAAAAGTCAAACACACTTCAGTCTGCCTTCCAGTAACGACAGATGATGACAAGGCACACAAATCCACCAGGGTGATGTTGGAATGTCAAAAAAAAAAGTTGGTTTCTCTGATTCATGCCTGATATCTTGAAGTTTCATGAGTAGCTCTACAGACTAATGGTGACTACACTATGCTAAAAACCCCAGGCTATTCCGAACACCTACTACCAGGACCCAGAGAGTTAAGCAATCTCTCACTCAAACAATCTTGAGACAAAATTGTTTGCAGTGTTCATGAGGAAGTGGTGAAAATTCATGGGTATATAGTGAACTCTGGTGTGCCAATAATCTTTGCACATTTCTACATTCAGTAAAATAAATTGTGCAGAATAAATCATAACAAACACAAATAAAGAGGTAACGCAGTTACTCATTCCCTAAAGTTGATGAAAAGCCCTCTTTTAAGTAACCCACAACAATTCATTGGCAAGGCACCTTAGTCAGGATAAAATGGTGTACCACCTAAGTCTGATTTTACTGTCTCGGAATATGTGGTGACAGTTGGCATTGGTATGTACAATGTAGAGACTGTTAAAGAGTAAAGTCCTCAGCTGTCCTCGGGGTCTTCTGATGAAGGTCTTTTCTGATCATTTGGCTATAGATCTCATTAGCCCATTAGAATGAGGTGCATGGGGGATTTGTCATAAATTTTATAACCTGACCTGAACAACATCCAAACAAGATCTGAGATATGCTGTTTCCCTTTTCCCTGCATAAGGATCTTCAACAAGACCCTTACTAATCAAAGGACTTCCTTCACGTCCCACACTTTTAGGGAGCTGTGAAAAAAAACTGGGATAAAACCCTGGGACCCCTGTGTTCACCATGCTAAAGGTCCTGAGGGTTCCAAACAGTTTTCATCATTTAAACTCTTCTATTGCATCAACAAAGGGATATTTTGGATATCATCAGGGAGAACTGTGAAGAAAATACTAGTCCCATGAAAAATCAAGTCCTGTCACTTGAGCAAACTGCTAGGCAGCACTTGCTCAGGAGCAACAATCTCAGTTATATATCAAGAAACCTAATTAAGTGAGTTTAACACAGAAGACAACATTTCATTTCACACTGCTCACAAAATGACAGGGGCCCTTTTGGCCGCACAGTGAAATTGAGATGTTGACCACAATTTAGTCAGCACAGATAGAGGCAACTTACAACCAATTATATCTCATGATCTCCTAAAAATTTAAGGAAGAAGCAAATATTGCCATGGAAACCTTAGCACCTGACAGTGCAGAGTTAGATCCAGATGTCTCCCTGTCTTCTCTAAACTTACCCTGGTTGCTGTTGACAATAGGTTGTCGCCAGCCTAACAACAGTATAAGCAGAAGTTTTCAGATGTCTGCAAGCTGAGTCTGCAGAGGTCTGCTCACCTCTCCTCAACCACACCTAATGTATAATATACCTCATAGACCCCAGTCAAGAATAGTTTCACAAGGTCACCCCTGCTGACTCCTGGTACACAAACAAAAGCTTGTGACCTTTCAGAGTTAGACAAAATGATGGAGATGAGAGTAATATAGGAGTGAAAATTTAAATGGATTAATTTAGGCCTGATCTCTTACCTAAAGCAAATAGTTCAACAAAGTTCTGCATGGATTAAAAGAAGATCAGTGCTGTTACTAGATTCAATGTATATCCAGTGTCTGAGGCTGAGGAACTCCTGGACTATCTAGGCACAGCTTGCTTATATTTGGCACCATACCTAACAAACCACTACTGGAGATCCTCCCTGTCCCCTAAAACAAAAGGAAATCTTGACCTTCTTACCTGTATATGGCTTGCAATGGTTATTTACCCTTTCAATGGAGCTTCAAGGCACCCCTTCTACATTCCAGCGACTCCAGTGGACTAAACTCTTTATCCACATGCAAACTAGTCTGCTGTATTATCTAGATTTCATCATTTTTAACAGAGAAAATGTCGGATAGATAGATAAGAGAATTACTGCAAACAAAGTCAGTAGTGATGAAGGTCAGCGGTGGTGGTGATCGGTCGGTATGCTGCCCAGAATTCAGCAACCTGATAGCTTACAGAAAAAGTTGTTCCTAAGGCTCTTAGCTTAGGAAGTGTGCAGTCAGATGGAGTGTTGGTACTGTATCTAGGCTTCCTTTTAGGTGGAGGCCAAGTTCGGCTAGATAATACAGCGGCCTTGCATTGTGTCCCTCTCCCAAAATGAATAATCAAGTGAGGTCTTCATTAGGCTTGGCTAAGTGCTACCAATGATTTATGCCCAATTTCTTCCAGCTGTCTGCTTCACTCTCAGACCTCACTGCAACAGAAACCCCAAGCCATTGAATAGATAAATATCAGACTATTTTCCAGACATCAAAAAATGGCTTTGTGGTTAGCTTGTCTTCAATTGTCCTGACTTCTCTCCCTCCCCTTTGTGTTGCAGACTGACCAAGAGGTAAACAGAGTGTACTGCCCAGCTTTAAATATTTGCTGTAAGTTGTCCCCAAGTAAACGTCAATAGATTTTTCTTGATGAAACATGATTAGCATTCAAAGAGGTGTTCCAAAACTTTTTGTATTATCTCCTGCATTGGGACTTCTTTCTATGTCCTAAACCCTCCTCCACTGAATCCATACCTTGAAGTTCACCAATGCTTAGATGACCCATTGGTAATTAACCCTACAACTTTGTACATTTCAAGTCATACACCAATTGAGATACTAACTGACTGTTTCTAAGTTCCTCTTCCAGTGTGGTGGAAGCTGTGGTGCCTGGTGGGTAGCCCTCAGGTGGTTTCCCGCAGAATAAAAGTATGGCATGTGGGGAGGCAGAAGACGAAGAACATACCCACACCAAAACTGTATATGTGTGCAGAGACAGAACACACAGAGCACACACATAAACAGAACCACACACATCTGTAGAACTTTTCAGAACCATGTACATACAGGGACCTTCAAACCACGAGTGGAATTTTTCACACACCTGTACCGGGATCCCCCTGAATAAAATGTCAACTCTTACACATATGTCTAGTTACAGCCAACAAACCACTGTTTGTCATGTCTACTCTATCTAAGCCCCATACAGTCATACAATCCACTTTTAGCTTCATAACTTATCAGTGTGAGAATGATCTATGATAAAAGGTTCCACCTGAACACAGACCCAGCCAAATTCAAAATGGTCTGAACTGCCACTGATACTCAGGACACTCCTGAGAAGCCATGAAAAGATCAGAACATGAGAGTCATGAACCACATCTGTCTGAATCCAATGGGGGAAGGCAATATCAGAGCAGTGGCTTCCACTACAGCATCAGCACAAGCCTCCCTTCCAACCACGCTTACCATAGTCCCAGATTATGATCCTTCTCCAGCAGTACCTTTTCACTATGATGGATATCTGGGGCAAAACACTGACTTCCTGCTCTAATGCAAGTAAATTTTTTAAAAATATGCCACACATGTATAATACAAATATCAGTAACATTACATATATTGTTTCGTTCCCGATAGGCATTGCACTCGAATGGGCACCAGCAGCAAACTGAGAGGAGTACTGGATGAACCAGCAAATTGGTCATTATCTGGGGAGTAATTGTAGCACCAACCATTCTGACTGGTATCACTACCTACCCTGGGTAGAATATGCATAGATCTCACTCTTAAAATATTCCACAAATTTAACCCCTTCTCAGTATGTGCTTGGTTACCAGGTGCAATTTTTCCCTTGGTCACTTAACTGCAATGACATCCAGGCTGTTGATAACTGGTATCGGTGGAGTGAAGACAACTGGCAGTCAACCCATGTCTATCTACAGTGGGCAGTACAACATGCCCTCCCACGTTAATGAAATGTTTCTTCTTGAAACCAAATCACACTACTTGTTTTGCAGTCTCCTGCCTCCATCCATAGAACTGGAACAGCTCCCTGACCTATGCTGTCTTTGGTTCCCGTCATCAAAGTCACTATCTCTATTATCTTGTGGATTAGGAAGGTTATGGGACATTCTTTGAGCTCCTGCCAGTGACATTCTTGACCCATGTTTGATACCTTATTTCTACAGGACCCACCAAGACCATCTGGCACCCCACCCCTGGGGATATCCTCCCTCCCAGAGCTGTCAACCAGAGCCACCCACTCTGACTCAAACCATTACAACTGCCCACACTTGTTCGTCATCAGTACGACACCTGTATAAGGAGCACCAGGACAGATTCTCAATCCAGAACCTGAATAGCATGTACACGATTTACAGCCTTTGAACCGTTATCAGCAATCCTATTCCTTTGTAGGATTCCTACTCCCATTGTCTCTCACTCATGCTCCTCATATCTTCTGTGGATCTCAGTTTTGTTTAATAAAATCTGCTTCTGAGTGCATGACTTACCAGTGGTCTGTCACGTTAGTATCCAGAACTAAACTTTATTTTGTCATTGTTGTATCTAATTTAAACAATTATATGCAAAGAACGCTATAAACTCCAGACCTTACTTATTCCGATTACCTACCTACCTCATATATTTCATTTCTTAACTTCATATTAAAAGATGAAGTATATAATACATACTCATTGTGCTAAGATTCTGCATGCGGACTTGAGGAAAAGTGTGACCCAAGGATAAAACATCCAAATATTAGTCCATCGCGGCAGATTGCAGAGGAGATAAAGTGTAAGAAAGCACACAGACAAACGCAGTAACATTTAAAGTATGTAAAACTAAAGGATTCATCCTCGGATTAGATTAAAGTTTCAGCACCCTCTAGGAACAGTTGTTGATAATCGCTCCCTGGTCGAGACTCAGTGTCTGAGAGCGCCGCACAGAAGGAGCGCGAAACGAATTCCTTACAAGATGCACACTCTTCATTTTTAAGAAGCATAATAAGCAGGAAAATTAAATAGTTCCTCTGTTATGTCTGACATGCAATTTATGCATTACATGTTACAGTTCCTAAGAAAAAAATCATTCTTTCCTGTTTCATGCAAGAAAAATCAAGTGAGGGTTTTAAATTAGTGTCAATTAGGCTCTCAAGTTAAGCTCTTTCTGACATTACTGTTTATTTTTATTTATAGTTACTGAAAGGCTTGTACAGGCATAAAGGGAACAAAACCTGAAAAGGGAAGCTGTCAGGGCTTGTAAATGGTACTTGCTTGGTCCTTTGAATAGAGTAGATCACTGTTATATGCGTGCATGTTCATCTTGCATGCATAATTTATTTGTGGGAGTTACAATTAGTTGCTCAAAATATTGGGAAATTATGCTGATTGTTGCAAATAAACCAAATGTAATTTATCAAGCCTGTCAATGGTTGCATTGTGCACGTTTCCTCGGGCTTTGAGAAAGCAGGTCTCAACTTCTCCACTCACACATGGCATTTAAGATCTTTTCTTTTTATATGGATGCTGAGTTAGTGTTACCGCACGTTTGAATTGAGGGGGAAAAAAGCATATCAATATGCAGAATAGGAAAAAAAAAAAGCTTCATTAAGGAACGACATGCAGCTGAGGAGATTAAGTGAAATGCTGATGCTGCAGTGACATATAAGATGCAGATAAGATTTGCGGTGACAAAATAGTAAAAAAAAAACAAAAAAAAACGCGCTGCTCCTGTTTTTATTTTTCTAGCATTTTAAATACATTGTAAAGTGACTCCCATATCACCAAAAAAAAAAAAAAAAAATAGAAAAGCACCCAGGTCAGAATTTTGTACTTGCTTCTGTCAAATGCGTTTTGAAAAAGGGTAATTGAAATATACTTAACGTGTCGACTGATGCAGATACATAAACACTAGAATAACGTCCTATTCGGGCGGTTCAGTTTGTCTCACTGTGGCAAAGATTTATATTCAAATCAGCAGTCTCATTTCACAATCAGTTTTTAAAACACTTATGTGTGTCTGACCTCACATGCACAACTGAAGTACTAGGACCTTTGACATAACATTGGTCAAATATGCTGTAGTGCAGTGATTTAACACTGATAAATTAACTAAGGTCCTTTGCGATTATAATCACGACTTCCACACATATATGACCTTTATATTTCCTTCCTTAATTTTACCTTTAATATGTATAAAACTATTGCATCCAAGTTACAAAACCAGTCAGACCTTGAATGAAACAGGAAACTATACATCGGAAATATGAGACAAGCTTATTTTACAACCATGGCAAATTAAGAAGTTTAACTTTTAAGAGTTTTAACTCTGGAGTTCACCCTGATACTGACCAATTATTTTCAAGGGAACAGTGACAAATTAGGGTGGAAAATGTCCTTTGTACACAACATCATGGGGAAAACAGTGTTGTGCAGAAGAAGACATTTATTGGCTTCTGCTGTTTAGCTGAAAGAGGGAGGATGCGATTGTTTTGGCTTGATCTGTCCCACCCGCCAGCCTCAACAGAGATGCTGGCTGTAGAAATGGTATCTGTCTAGCTGTGTCCCATTCATCCAACAGCGTTGCTAAAAAGGGGCAACAACAGCCAGTGAATACAAATCCAGACTTGATTTTTGACGAGTCCCCTTTTTGGTGCAAGGAACCACGCGGGAGTTTTCCAATAGGTCAACCCTCTGTTTCCAGGGGGCTATGGATTTTAACGTTGCCTCATGCCGCTCTTCGAATGAGCGCATCGCCGGGTTAATGCTGACAAACCAGCTCCTGTTGCGTGAGGTCCTCAACACTGTCGGCCTTGCTCGAGAAGCAGCGGTGTCACCTTAGATGTATTCCTTGCTGTCATAGGGACTTGAGACCAGGTCAGAACTCCACAGACAGACAAAATAACATTTTATTTTTTTCTGTTAAGGAGGAGGGAATTTAATGTTTTTTTTTTCTTTTACGGATGACCCCCTCTTATCAGCATAGCCTCAGCTGATTTTTTCTTCAAGAATATTTCCTTCAGTTTTCCCATGAAGGTGGTGGTTTGGATGATGCAGTCAAAAAGGTTTGACTGGACTTAAGACAGTGTTTAAAACTAAATAACTGTAAAAACCGTGTTTGTTTTTAGTAAAAGCAGACAATACATATATACAGTTTACTACAAAGTGAGATTCTACGTATAGAAAAACCGTTTGTGATTTTAGTTTGTTAAATTAGATTCAGTTTCACAGTTGCTGACGACAGGAGCTGGTCATGACTGTCATGACTGTCAATCCATCATGAACCGCTTTTTAAATTCACAAGAGACATCATAGCACCCTGCTTTTCAGCCTTCATCCCGAAAACAACCAGTTGTCATTTGTTGGATCTTTTTAAATGAGACCAAAAGACTCCTGAAAAGTTGCTTTCTTTCACAAAATCAAGGATGCGATCGCTATGATGCTGCCTCAGCATGAACAAGACTGGTTAGTTACCCACGCAGATCCTCCTTTGCCCCCCCAAGGTGCTTAAAATGTTGGCAGTGCAGAAAATGTCCCCATCAAGAAACCTTTTAGCTGCAAATTGGCAGACACACTATTGTTTTTTGTTTTCTTTTCACGCTTAATAGTCCTGTCTTTGGGGAGTGTGAGAAGGATGAATTAAATATGATGTTATCCTGTAAATTAACAAGTTCTTCAGCCTTTCATAAGGAAAAAAAAGGCTTGTTTTGAAGGTTTTAAAAATGTACTTTGCTGTAAAGGGTTTGATAATTGTCCTTTTTTTCTGTACAGAAAAGCAAAATGTGCACATTTCTGCCTGAAGTCAAAACTGCAGAAATTAGTAGATACATTATAGGTAGAAAGAACTGTCTGCCATTTTAAAAGTTTATTTCGGATAGTGACGCTTGCCTTGAGGGAACTTCCTTGCTTCAGATGAAAATGTAGACTCACAGAGATGTCCAGCGTGTGATAAACCACAACCAAAAAAAAAACCTACCTGTTTGAGACAAAAAGTTTTTTTTCCACAACAATTCAGATCAAATAATGGAGTTTGACAAAGGAAATCGACACATTGCACTGAGAGATTTATTTCGAAGCACTTCCCCTCAAACTAACAGACTGTTCTGCTTCTGAGATTGTTGAGTTTTTAATACTTTCTTTTGCAGGTTGCAATGTCGGCTTTGCTCAAGGGTATGACTGCAGTGTTACGGCTGAAATTTGAATGAATTTTGAATCAGTTCTGGCCATCAGTCCCCAGAGCTGTTTCTAGATAATGATGTAATATTTCACATCCCTCCGGAATCATCTATATTAATCAGGTTATATTCACAGCCACACCAGCAGACACTTCAAACTTTGTGGTTTTTCTTTATACGTTGATTAATTCCAGGTTTCTTGAGGTGTTTAAATGTACCCATTTTTAACGTACAAAGACAAAACTGAGCTGTACACTGAGCAGCAAAGACAATGTTTGGCTAAAATGCATAATCATAGCTTTTCACCTGCTCTATATTCCTCAGCCCAGTGTAAGTCAGCGTTTGCAGTAATTGCTAGTTGCCGCTGCTAATTTTAAAACCTTCAGGAATCAATGCTTCACTTTTAAATACAAACGTGTAACATGTTAACATAATGTTTATTCATTGGGTTGTTTCAGTATTGTGAGCTGGCAAGAGATGGAGGCAGGGCTCGGGGCGGGTATGAACTTGACGGGCAGGACCCCTGTTCCCACCCTAATGTTAAAGTTAATAACCAGCTGCAGACAAGGGAAGGATAGTCAAGGCAGATATTTAAAGCAGCTGGTTTTCAGATGCAGAGAAACATTTGGAAATGGCAGAGTGAGTAAGAGGACTAACCACACTTGGAGGCTGAATTGAGTTTTGGTTGAAGGACGTATGTTTTCTGTCAATTTTCTGTTCCAGACTAAGTTTGCCTTTTGCATTCTACCTTAAAAGGGGCTCACACCCTATTTGTTTTGTTCGAATGTGATCTTAAACGCCTTTTCATTTAGGATTAGGGTTAGGGTTAGGGTTACTCACAGCCACGAGGCCGCCTTTAACAAAAAATAGCTAAAACTGATATCTGTAGCCTCACACTATTGTCTCTGGTGCCTTGCTGGGTGAATGAATTCTTTAATGATCTAAACACCTCAGCCAGATTGACATCTTCTGCTGTTTTTGAACCACTGTATCATACTCTCCAACAGATTTTTGGTTTTTGGTATTGTTTAATACTGTTGTTGATATAAACTTCCAGGCATTTCATTCTTATTTCCAATGTCAATTCTAAGGATGTACCACTAAGTAGAAAATGTTGGAGGAAGAACACAAAGTTTCATAACAATGTTAAGCTTTGCACAGTGTTTAAAGGTCTGAACTTGGGACCAAGAGTGTCTCTGATATATTCATGTTTATTGAAGTTGTATGTGATTTGTTGTTTGAAAAGAATGCATTTTAAAACAGATAAGGCCTCACATTGATATGAATGCTGAAGAAATCACTCTATGTTTTATATGTGGCTAAAACTTAAAATATGGCCTTCAAATTTGGTGCTATGAAGTCTGAAAGGAACAGCACACTGGCTCAGCAGGTACCACTGGTGCTTCTGTTGGGGTTCACGTATGTGTTTGAACTTGGACTTTAAAGTTCACCCTGTGTTCATGTAGGTTTCCTCTGGTTCCAAAGAGATGATGTGTATATGTCTTTCAGGTGATTTTGTCACTCTAAATTGCCCGTAGGTGGGTGTGTATATACGGATTATCTAGTGGTTATTGATACTGGATGTATGGATAAAACATCCATCATTAGTACTAAAATTGTAGTTTAATGGCTTGTTATGAGATGAGGAGATCAAAAGTCAGTCAGCTATGCTTTTTAAATCATTTCCAGTATATATTGGGTTCTCCAACATACTTTATCTTGTACAGCATTTTGATATTTCAATGTTTGTGACTTTGTAAGCATGTGGTTTCAGCAATAGAATAGAATGGACTCTTCTGGAGTAGTAACTCTGTAGGACTGTGGGCTTGTTGAAGAAATTTGGATGAGTCAATACTTCCGTCAAAATCTTTAATTCAGTTCGGGGTCTGTGCACGCAGCACTCCGTCTGAGTGTCTCCCCAAACAATGGATGGTGGCTTGCTTATAACCAACTTGCTGTAAGTAAGGTTACAGAATGGACAGTAACCAGGCTGTGGTAATAAAAGAGTACTTCTGCGGAGATGCACTGACAAGCCATTTACTCAGACAAGATGAGATGCAGGATGTACATAAACTGAGGGAGGGTAATGGGGCGCAAATATTAATCCTGAAGAAATGTTCCTCAGTATAAGTCTTTGAGTAACTGCAACTTGACCAGACAAGACATTCCTAAAAAAATTTCCTTTCACAGAATCAGGAAGGTTTTTTTTTCTATTCTCGTGATATTTGTATTTGTTTATATTTTTGATAAATATTCTCACAATAGTTCCTTGGAGTTTTATTTAATCACATTATTAAAAGGCAAGGAAATAATATAGAGAATGTATGTTTTTGAGAAACTGGATTTTTGGTGTTTTGATTGCCTCTGAATATATAACCTTCATTGCAGACCAGATCCCACAGGTACAATAGGGACAATACGAGCATGACACACAAAGGGAACCTGGGCCTTCAAGTATGAAACTAATAAACTACAAAGCCCACTGTCCTCTTTACCCACCCAGACTGTGCCAACCCTACTAACATTCACAGTTGTAGACATTACTAACTATTTACAGTCTGACTCAGCTATGTCTGTATAGATGCAGTGCACCGAAAAAGTATTTGTCCTCTTCCTGATTTCCTCTATTCCGCACTGAACTGATCTTTTCAGATCTGTAAACAAAATGTAATGTTTCATAAAAGGAACCTGAGTAAACACATAACACAGTTTTTAAATGATGACTTTATTTATCGTTTAGAATAAAATTTTACAGCACCCATATCATTTGAGAACCTGCTGCAGTCTGATGAGAAACTGAAGCTTGGGGAGAAAGTTAATCTTTCAGCAGGACAATGATCCCAAGCACACGCTGAAAGTAACTTAGGAATGGCACTAGAACGAAAAAGGAGAATGTCCCACAGCAGCCCGGTCGGTCTTCTGTGCACATTGGAGTCCAGAAGCATCTTCCAGCTAGTCTGAACAGTGTACTGCAGAATAGTATTTACATGTAATTCTTCTGTCACTAGGAGTGGCCTTACGCAGCATTTGATGCTGGAAAACATTACAAATGGGGAGTTCTTACATAGTTCAACTGAAAAACAGCACCAAACATTCAGAATGTACACAGTTAGGCTAAAAACGTTTTTTAGGGAGCTTGGAAATTAAGCCAAATTTTTGGTGTGAAAAAGAAAACATGCACAATGTAATAGCATTTTGAAGGAACAAATCAGTAAATGGCCAAATATTTGATAAAGCTGCAGATGTTTAGACACAAAAATGAGATAATACATCTGAATTTACAGGTCTGCTCGCAGACATTAACGTGTTTTCCTCATTTTTTATTGCCGATCTTTAATGCATATGTTCAGCTAAGCAATTTGATTCCAAAATGCTTGAGTACGATCAGCTTTAACATGGTTTTTTAAAAACCATGACATTATGGCTCCTGTCTGCTTTTGTCAAGGGGAATCTTTGGAGATTATTAGAAAAGATAGACAAAAACAGTGAGACTGGGCCAGTGATGTGGGGGGGCGGTGGGATTGAGTTCATGCGGACTGGGTGATTGAGCACAAGGACTGATATCCTTTAAGGCTGCCTAATACTGCGCAAACATTACTTGTGAAGATATATGTTTTCTGGGATTTGCTTGATATACAGTTTTGTATAGTCCAGATGCTTATGCTGGGAAAATGTTCCTTTTTCAATGTTTAGTTTATATGCTAAAAAAGGAAAGAGGATCTTCCACTTTTCAGACACTTGGTGTTGAAACTTATTACTGACATTGGTCCATATGAGGAACAAGGTAATAGCTTTGGATTACAATTTCTGCAGACACATTGTCTACTTTTGACCTCCAAATGACTAAATGACCCCCAAATGGAGAGAAATTATGAGAAGGTCTGCTCTGCTGGCAGCCAGCAAACTTTCTCGCAATAATATGGTTTTCTGGGCTGCTCACAATCAGTTCAAGTGGGTTTTATTTCTACAGCCACAAGATAGGAGGACTCAGCTGACCAGAAGATGTTTTTGCCATCCGAATTGATAAGGTAAACTAGTATGGCTGCTGAAAAACAGGTGACCAAAGCCTCAATCTATTCTTCATCAACATGAGTTTGTGGTCTCACTTGGTATCCTCAGTTTTTGATTTTTTCCCTTTCTAAAAGTATTTTGAAGAAGAAATTGAACACCCCATGTCATCCTTAGAGCAAGACAGGTCTAGTTTGGTGAACTGTGACAACCTAAAATTAATATGGGGAGACAAAATTATCAAAGTTGTAGGAAGTAGAGCCAGAATTTCAGCAGCTATCTTAGAAAATGACCATGTGAGTGCCCACCGAGCAAGTAGGTTTTAGGACAGGTTTCTTCATACCAGATCAAATTTAAGTCACAACCCTTTTAACCAAAAGATACAGAGAGTGCCATTGACCCCTCTGTTTTCTATCTACTGATCTCAAAAATGCATTTTATGGAACAGAATAAAATACAATGCAACATTATAAGCTTTGAAAGCTCATGGAATACATAATGGATACATTTATACTATAAAAATACCTATGGGAAGGAAAAACCAATTCACACCTGTCTCCCAGGCCATAACCTTTTATTAAAATGGGGCAGGAAAATGACAAGAAGATGCCATTTTGCCTAATTTACTGACAAGTGTCAGGTGACAGGTGGGAAATGCCATATGCCAATGATCTGAGTGGCGCCAGCAAAGAAGATAAAACATAAAACATGTTGCATTTTGCATATGACCCAATCCTCATTCATTCAAACCCATCAGACCTGGGAAAATGTAAACAAAATTAAAGAAAAATTCAAGGATTGAACTGAAAATATGCCTTGGAAAAAACAACCAAAGAGCCTATCTGTGCAACACTCCCTCCCTACACTGACCTACTGCAGAGAAACATGGAAAGGCCACATTAGCTGACAAAAGAAGTCACCACTACACAGACCACATGAGAGGTTCACCGTTCACTTTATTGTCTTTTGCCTTATGCAGATGTGCAAGAGAGGAAAAAATGGAGTTTCGCTTAAACCATGATACACAATACACTAAGCAGACCTCATGAAGACACAAGAAAACATAAAATAAAATAAAACAAATAATAACAATTAATAAGGCAAGAATATAGGGGCAGTGCTAACAATGTTCTTAGCATTGGTACGTGGGCAGGGGCTGTAGGGTGGTCACTGGTGATGGTGGTAATGGTTAATCTCTGTGCTTTCTGTAAATTCAGCAGCATGATAACCTGTGGGAAAAAGTTGTTCCAGAGCCTGGTGGTGTTGGCCCTCAAGCTGCAAGAGCATTTTCCAGATGGTGGCATAGAAAATAGTCGGCAAAGGAGGTGACAGGGGTCCACGGTGATGGTATGAATGAATTCAAACAATTAAGCAAGTTGCACTGAAATTGTTTGTGTTGCAGGTTGTCCTGGGTAGCCTTCCCTTATCATCAACATAAACTCATTTGACCAGGATTTGTCTTCTCCACTCTAACTCAACTTGTAAATGTTGGAGTTAACACATCCATTTTCTGTTTTACTACCAGCACCTTTCCATTCCTAAAATTGTGTAACTCCACTCATACCTGAATGTCTATTTAAGGTGACCCCTTTGTTTGTTTGGGAAGACCAGGGGGTTTGCTCTACCAACATGTTGTATGCACTGATACTGAACTGGCAATAGAATAAAGTCAATTTTTGTTTGTCTAAATGTTCTTCCACAATTGTATGAACTTTTCTTAAACACCACTTGTTTTTGGGGGTTTGAATGGTGAGGGAGTGAAGGCCTGGTGATGGACTGAGCAGTCTTCACTACTTGTTGCAAAGCCACCTGGTCAGAGGCAGTGCAGTTCTCATACTAGACTGAGATGCGAGAGGTCTGAGTGCTCTCTATGGCACAACTTTTCAGTCTCTTTAAGAAGTGGATCTGCTGTTGTGCATTCTTCACCAGGTGGATTGTTTTATGGTTCCAGGTGAGGTTCTTGGTGATGTACACTCCTAGGAAGTTGGAGCCATGCTGAACCACCAATGCATAGAGGGGTGTAAACAAATCCTTCTAAGGTCAACACCGAATTTAAAGTCAATTTAAAGACAATTTAAAGTCACATTCTGGTATCTGGTAGACTGGCTGCAAGAAGACTGGAGGTAGTTTTCAGCCTCATCCTAGGAGCAGAGATGCTGACCATGCCCCAGCCATTGTCTAGTGACCCCACAAGGATCTGCTAGAAAAGGTGCCTCTTTCTGCCTCTTTCATTCTTCCTTCTCCTTAGCTCTCTACCATCCAAAGACTGTTTCCTAATTTCAGTAAATGTAAAAATCCATGTAATCTGTTGCATTCACTCCATACTTCAGACCCCTGGTGGTAAAGAACAATATTCACTATATTTATATGTGCAGCAGCAGAGAATACATTTGTAAAAGCAAAATGATCAATAAAATACTGCAAGGCTGTCTGCTTAAATGTGTGTTTTCTTTCACATCCTTTAATGCACCTGAAATATGATCAAGCTGTAAATTTCTGAAGAATAATTTAAAAACTGTGTGCAGATAAGTGCTCCTTCTCTTTTGCATTTTGCATCAAGCTGTTGTAAATATCTTAGAACTTATTATAAGCAATTAATCTCACAAGAATAGGAAATTGTAAGTTCACATCTGCATTGTCTTGACTGTTGTAAATGCACCTTTTTTTCTTTAATTATAAGAAACAAGCAGGATAGTTTTGTATGGAAGCTACTCCTTCCTGCTCTACCCAGGATTTCCACAAAGATTGGAGGTTTCTCATTGCACGTGAGATGCGACATTCAATGCAGCAGCCTTTCTGGGATGCAATTTAACTAAAAATAACAAAAAACAGATTTCTGGTGTTTATGCTTTTGTTATCCTCTCACCTGAAAAGGAGTCCCTGAAGGCTGCAGAAACATTAAGAGATTTGGATGTTATGCTGGTAGGCTTTCAAGAAAAAACAGTAGATGTTTCCTTAGGTACAGCAATACACCATACCCACGACTTGGTTCAGGGCCACCAGTAAAGAATGAGATCTTGCTGTGGGTCAGGAGGTTTGTTCTTCAGTTTTTCCCCCGACCTCATTACAGCTGAAGGGACGATATCAAAGTGGCTGTTACCCTTGGTGCTAAAACAAAGAGAGGACGCAAAGAAAAATTTTAAAGAGGCTACATTTTATTCAGTCAAGCTGTGTGTAAAATACTACACCGAATTTATGAATTTACCTTTTATTGTCTTATACAGTACTGACCAATTCATTCTGCTTCATTGATCATCTGGGCCGCTGGCTAGGTTTTCTTTTCCAGGAGAGCTTAAGAAGTTTCTAAATTGATATTATAGCCAATGACAAATGGATATGAATTGAGGAATCAAAGGGTGAGGAACTCAGCGTTTTGTATAGAGTATTACAGAGAACAGAAGTATCTGCTCCCACTAGGTTCAGTAGGCTTCCTTTTCCTTCCAAGGGGCCATGGAGGGTGGGGAAGGGGGGGTTCAACACGATATTTGGTTGTTGAAATGGGACCAGTACCATTCATGGTTGGCGCTGCCCAATTTAAAACACCACCTGTCTCACTAATGAGATGCCAGCAGTCAAGGACTTTGAGACAAGTGCTAAAACTGAGCGACGTGCTATAAATAAATCAAAGTTCTGTATTATAGACGGAGCGGTGAGGCAACTCTTCCCAGGTGAAGCAAAGAAGAATGACGTCACATTTAAATCCCTGTCAGACTAATTGTCCAGAAATCCCATTGCCATCGTGGCTTTCCACTTTTTAGCTAAAGTCACCTCAGACATCACAAATATATGAGTACATTAATCCTTCATTTGGCAGATGTTCTCAACCGAGTTGATTTATAAGGCTAACAAAGCAAGACACAAGTAAATACAGATATATAAAATTTTCCTAAGGGAGACGAGACAGTGGGTGTTATGTGGCTTAAATCATAGTGAGCCTTCTTTTACAACACCCCCAAAGTCATCTTGAGTTTTAATTAGGAATTTTATGACACCTGCAGGCAGTAGAAGGCAATGAAATTCTTTTTCACAGATACCTTACACCTACCAAGGTCAAACTCGCAGATGCTTCACTCGCTTAAAATAGATGGGTGCCTTCTGCATTGAGTTTGAATGCTGAATTTGTTATAGTCAAGTTTTGTGTTCTGAATGTAAAAATCTTGTGTTTAAAAAAAAGGCAAAAAGAACAAAAACGCTTATAAAGGAAAGTTTCGTTCACTGTTTGAATGTCATACGATAAAATTTTTGCGATAAAAATCCTGAACAACAGGAGCACACGATCCCTCTGGCAAGGCATTAGTTAGTCAAGATGTGCTTTTGTAAAGGTGCTTATACTGGTCTTTGTGAAAATACTTCCAGTTAAATTACACTATTTAAGCTTTGGTGTTGGCAGTCTGAGAAATGACTTGTAATACATAAACGCAATACTGCCTAAAAGGATGAGATTTTCAGCTGTGAAGGAATGATTGGTCTGGAACATCTGGAAATGCTGCAAATGCAGGGCTGCTGTGAATTCTGCCACCAGCTTCTTAGTACATCCCATCGCCTGGGGTTTATTCAAGGATGGCCAGAGATGTATAGGAAGCCATTTGCCTTGACCTTTTCTGGCTGGCACCATATTGGCCAAGCAGGTGATAATTTGCCCTCCACTGCATTTAATTGAGTCTAAAGGGCCATAGGTGAACCTCAGCTGATGGTAAGGTGGGCTGCTGCCTTTGCTAGACCACGATCACGGAATTGGTTGTCAGTTATGAGTCCCCATTCACAAGGCTCACATTCTTGAAAGGTCATGCACCTAAAAGCACCAGTGCTTCCACTTTACTTTGGATACATATAGGAACATTCTGGTATAACATGGTAAACCAGGTGGTAAGTCAAAAAACAAATTAAACTGTGGAGAAAAGGATGTCTAGATACAGGTTCTATCACCATCCTCCCCGAAGCAACAAGAAGTAATGGCATTTGACCTTGATTGGAGAAAACAATACAATACAAAAGACAATTCACTGACTTGTAATTGATAACACCAACTCATTTCTGTATAGCTATCAATATACCATGACCCATTCAGGAGACATGATCTATTAATACATAATTCCAGCAAAGAAAGAAGAAATGTGTACCTCAATTAGTGTTTCCCATAGCAACAAGCAATTCTTCAAACTGCATCTCAAAACTCTAATTCAAGGAACACATCTTGGCAGAGTACGGTGGAAAGATGATCACCATGCAACATCACCGCCAAGTTCACCACAGCTGGAAGAGCAGAATGATGCGAAGTGTTATGATGGGTATAGGCTATGCAGAAGAAAAAAATGGAAACTCACAAATATATTGGCTTCAAACTCTTTTCTAAACTCTTTTGTTGGGGGTTAACCTGCATGGGGGTTTCATAGATCCCAACTCTGAAAGTTCACTCGGTTTTCCTTCATGCAAAGTTCACTCAGTACTTTTAGGAATATCAAACAATATTAGTCTGTCTTTGAATTTAATTACGCTGGTCATATCAAAACTGAATATTTATTTACAAGTGCACCATCGCCGTTATTTATTCACTTGTCACCAGGTTATTTACTGGATATTTTCTGAATGCAAACGTTTCGATTTCCACTTAAGCATCATACCTTTTCCAAACCGGCAGCAAAAAAAGACATTTAGGAGACATTTAAGTTTTCGATGAACAATCACAAGGCCAGCACTTAAGATGCCACTTGCTGTGTCATGCTGAGTCAGACGGAAAGTGCCAGGGGCCCGCCTGTCACAGTGGAAATGTCATATGTCACTGAAATATAATCACACAAATCATTAGTGCTGTTTTCTAAACCCTTACTCAAAAGTGGGAAGTTCTCATCACTTGCAAAAAAACACAAAGGACAAAATCTTCCAACTACAAGCGTCACTTTCTACTTAACATTGACATTGTCCCTGAAAAGGGAACAACTGGAGACAATTGGGCACAATTTTGTGTTAAAATGTAAATGGCCACATAGGAAGTTGAAGCCTATACAGGTTACCCATAGCCTTTAGCAGCCTAGCTGATGTTTTGTCGTGTCCACAGCAAATTCTTGCAGTTTGCTTTGCAGAGATAAAACGGATCATTATCCCTGCAAAATGTTCTCTTTAAAGGAAGCTGAAGTAGCTTACATGTGTGTTTATTCCTATCTTTGCGTCTGTTCAAATCTCATCAGAAAGCCTGCAAACAGGAGCCTCTTCTGTGTAACACATTAGTGTTAAACTTTAACAGATTCTCAGCTTAGTTAAGTAACTACAGCAAAACTTATGGAAAATTCACGTTCAGGATGGTTATTGTGATGTGGACAATTTCAGTGGCAACTAAAATCATCCCTAACTTAAAATTTTTTGTTAACTAAAAAATTGTTCAATCTTCAGCAGTTGAAGCAGAAAGTTGTTACCAATAGCCAGCATACAGCACAAAATTCAAAATACAGTGTGTGTGTGTGTGTGTGTGTGTGTGTGTGTGTGTGTGTGTGTGTGTGTGTGTGTAAATATGCTGTTTTTCTGTTTGTGTTGCTCGATAGGACAAGGCTTAGAAAGAAATTCATCATCTGGACCACCCATATAAAGAGGAAACACTGAAAATAAGCAACAACAGTTAAATGCTATTGTTATATTGTTACTCTGTGGTTCAAGAGGAGGAGTCAAAGGCAGGTGGTTTTTTGGCGATACTCTCTTCAACTTAAGCTGAATGGCTGTGTCAGGGCTTGGCTCACCGTGCAGTGTGATATCATGGTCCCATAACTTGCTCCTTTTTTGAGGCGGTCCAAGGTGTAAATTCTGGCATCAATAGTGGCATCACCTAAGGTTCTTCAAATGGTCCTTTGGGATTCTTGTCCCACTCTAGTGGCTAAAGCCTTCCCTTTGGTCCCTTTGGTAGTGTTACCAGCCCTGCAGACAGTCATCTGAAACACTGTGTTCCTCTTCTGTGCCCTCTAAACTGCTGTTGATCTCCATCTCGCAGTGACAGGCTTGAGCACAAGCTCCTGTGAGGAAAACCAGAGTCCGAGTCGCGTCTCTGGTTGTCTGCTCCCGCTCCGCTGCTTCCTAGCCTTTGAGTCCTCAGGCTGAGGAGGGAAATGACCACAGTTGCATCGATGTAGTCCAGCTCCCGGTGCCTTTGTTGGGTGAGGTGTCCTTAGTTTTGAAGCTTTTCCATCTCGCTCCATGTCACAAGTTAGTAAAACTAAAAGAAATCAGACTAACAAGTCTTTATAAGACTTCAGTGCAATATTAAACATGTTAAATATAATATATGCATGTTGATTAATTTTAATAGTTTGTTAATATGCAGTCTGAAAAAGGGAACATACTTAATGTACACTGAATGCATACATAAAAATGCCCCATTTCTTCACTCTTCATGGTAATGTGCCCTTCGATGAAGAGCCATAAGGCAGCACTTGCCTATATGTCTCATTCTGCATACCTGGACCATCCAAAGCACAATTTATTTGTTGGGTTAACATGAGCAAAAGTGGGGAGGAAGGTAAACAAGGTGGATGGCATGTGTGTGTGTTGGCAGTCTGGATGTTTAAGATTTCTCACTATAAAGTGTTGGTCCCCCCCGAATCATACTAGATCATGTCTCATCTTCTTCCTAACCAAAGGATAGCAAGGAACACATCTTGCCAGAGTAAGGTGGAAAGATGATCACCATGCAACATCACCGCCAAGTTCGCTACAGCTGAAAGAGCAGAATGATGTGAAGTGTTGTGATGGGTATAGGCTATGCAAAAGAAAAAAATGGAAAATCACAAATATGTTGGCTTTTACTCATTGACTCCAGAATACTGCTTTGAAGATGGTTGGCTCTTCCTACCACGCCCACAGATTCCATCTTCCTGACCTAAGCATGAACAGCATTGTCAGCCTTGGTTAGCTGTGCATTCAGGTCACAGACAGCTAGTCACATCACTGCTGTTCCACTCTATATGGCAACAACAGTGCAATTTTGGTACAAAGACATCTGTTGTCCAAACACACTCAGTCTGGGAAAATGCTGCCAGCTGCTGCTGTTTCAGCATAAGCACCTGCATGTGTTACTTCTGCAGAGCATGAGGCTGGTGGGACTCTGCATGGCACTTAAAACAAGTATTATGAAAGCACTTAGGTGGCAAGTTAGCCCTCCTTGGGTCCAGGCCTAGATTTAAAGGATTCCTTGTGGTTTCAGCAAGTGTTTGTTAATTTTTGAATGTCCTTAAATGTATCATTTGACATTAACCTCAACGTACTTCATGTTACCACCTTTTCTCTTAGCTTTGCTCTTTTTTTCGCTACTGCAGAGTCACAGTATGGATTCACCCACCCCCCGTCCGAGGGTTCTTAAAGGGCAGCCATGTTGGAGCGATTATTGAAATGACAGCAGTGCAAGTGGAAGCTACAGTATTGCTCCCTCTGGCAGCATCTCAAGCTTCTTTCTGCTATATTTTACACCAAGCAGTTCAACGACAACTTTAGTGCAGGCAATGACAGCCCATAGTTACATGCGCTGAAAGCACAAATGGTTTCCTTTTCCATACTACACATTCCCCAGAGGACACTTTTGTCTTTCTATTTATTTATTCAATGCTTCATTTAATCCAGAGAAATAAAATGCTGTGCTTTGTTTTATCTCATTCCCTCAAAGCAGTGTCACATTTGA
The DNA here is from genome assembly GCA_900497675.1 of Arapaima gigas. Taxonomy (NCBI): domain Eukaryota; kingdom Metazoa; phylum Chordata; class Actinopteri; order Osteoglossiformes; family Osteoglossidae; genus Arapaima; species Arapaima gigas. The sequence continues at coordinate 25,800 of UFQX01001363.1, read as the reverse complement.
ACGGTGACTTATATCAGGAACTGTTTCACTCGTAAGTTCCTGTAATTTAATAGATTTCAAGTCTGTTGCTCAAATATTGCTTTAGGTGTAACGTACGACCAGCTAAAAAAAATGGTCTCAAACGTGATCATTGAATATAGACGTGACTAGGCAAACACGTCTTCGGTTCACTCCGCTGTGACTGTTATATTTGAGTTCGGTGTTTTGAGGAAAACATCTGTGGGAGTTTGCATGCAGTTAATGAGATGTTGTAAAAGTAGCCCCAAATTGCATATGTCTTCAAATCCATACTTGACTTTTAAGAGGCAACCAACAGAGTAAAGATAATCTCCTTCGGATGACTCTTGGCACTGTGTGCCCCAGTTATAACAAAATAAACATTTATTTTTCAGTCTGCTCCATGTATAAGTACACGCAACGTCCTGGTGGCAAACAGACTTGGGGTCTGTGTGTGTTTATGTTTAGCTTGATTTTCTCACACAAAATGTTTAATAAAACGATTTGCAGCAGAGCGAATTTCATGGCAAATAAGCCACCCCTGCGCAAATATTTAACCAGAAGGCCTAATAAAGCCAAGGCCTGCCTGCATGAACTTATGCACACTTTAGTAATTTAGGTGCCGAATTTCTTCTATAGTGCACCCTGCTGCCAAGCAAAGAAAGCAAATTAGAAGCAGAAAATATGGTAGAAACAAAATTTTTTTCCCAATGGCACTCTGACCCAGCCACTTTTGAGAAGTACATTTTTCTACTGAAAAGATCTCCAAGTTAGAGTACATCCAATGAAACTCTTGTTAAGCATTAGAGAAAACTGATTTTTTGACTTCATAACACAATTGTGCAAGACTGATGTGAGACTAAAATTCAATACTGTCGATCAAACTTCAAAGGATTAAGTCATCATCTATAATCATCTTGACAGTCTTAAGTCTATGTACTTTTCTAATTTGGTGTCCTGGAGATGAGCACTTACTTACCACTGACCACTCACTGCTACCCGCACACCTAAGCACATTGCAGTGCAGTGATTTTGCGCAGAGGTTATGCATTTAAGGGAGATAATGTCTATCCATTTTCCGTATAAAAATATTTTTTTTTTTTTATCTTAGCATCACTGAGAAAAATTTCTACAATTTGCATCTACTACCTGAGGGAACAATATAAGTTCTTTAAAAGGCGCTGGAAATGGAAACATTTGGATGAGCATATTGAATTGCACAGGACTTTACTGCAAGGTGATGTTCACATTACTCAACCATTTCGGCAAGATCGCATTAGAAGTTTTTTGCTGACTTCTTGTCAGCGGGCTAAAAGAGTACTAGTACACTGGTTAGGGCTGTATGCACAGTATAAAGAGAAGTTGAAGTGGTGAAGCCTACTTTTTGTATTGGTCTTCCAAATATATGCTTAACTAGCCTGGAATTTTCTTTTTTTGTCTTTCATCAAGTTACATTTTCACACTCAGTACTGAGTACTTTGAAAGGAAGAATGAGGAAAAAAGTAAAATGATCTAAAATATCAAATCTTCTGGCATGACCATTAACAAAAAATTGGAAAGACTGAGAAAGAGCGAGTGGACTGCCTGGAATGTTTTTGAGAGGACAAAGCAAAATATTTCAGAGGCGTTTATACGTGGCCAGCTGATATCTTTTGGTGTTTATACAGATTATATCCATCTGGGCAAAAAAATGTAAAAATTAGCTAGCAGCACTTCATCATGCACGCACCAAACCTGCAACAGCTTTATTATAATTTCACTGTCATAATTTCATTTTTCATTTCATCCAAATTCATTTTTTTCTTTCATGCAGACTTGCAAGCTGTTTCTAATTACAAAAGAAGCATTTTTTTCAAAAAGAGACATGAAAAATAAAATGCAAATTAAAATATTTAAAATAAGAAATGTTGACATTGCAAGAAAATGGTTTACAACATACAATGAGTAGAGGTTTTATTTCTATATCTATAAAGCTCAATCTCTGTTTATTTGTCTGTCCTTCTCTTTGTTCTTTATACACGGCTTTGTTTTTCAAAGTCCAAGAGCTGAAATTTGGCACAAGTGGTACTTCTCACCCTAAATAGGGTTTTTGCCTAGTCAAGTTCATTAAAGTCTAAAAAAGCTACTGACCATCTTGAAAATTTCAAATTTGGTTTCTGAGAAGGGTTGGACAGGCGGAAGTAGCAATGTCTCCCACAATGCATAGTAACACCACAAACAGGACATAAAGACACAAGCAGATTTTCTCCCTCCACACACTCAAACACACATAAATTGAATGCCAATGAAGTTTGGTGATAGATAATTTATTACTGCGTCCACGTCACTACGGCCGACAGGCACGTCGCCATCTGTGCCGTCTGTGTGTTCGATCACAGGGGCCACTAGCTGTAAATTGTGAGTGAATGAAAATTCAAAAATGAATGAGATTTTTTTCTTCAACCTTATTAAAACTTACATAAAAATATTTTCACTGTACCGATCGTGTTACCTTTTCGCTAGGAAGCACCTTAGCGTGTAATATGAGAAGATCTGCAAATTTCAAATTTTTTTGTAAAGCCATTCAGAATCAATACATATAATTTAGAAATCTATTAAAATTATAACATCTTGGTGGAATTGCAGCCCCCATCATCCTTTACTGTGCGTCCATAGATGAGATGTCCAACTATGGTGGGAAGTCTAGGGCTGCCAATGACCCTGAAATTGTGTTGGTTGTACGATAGTTCTGTGGGTGGGTGTGTCGTGGTGTTTGTTTGGTGCTGCTGTCAATTAAGCCACGGAAGAATAAAGTTTTTGTTCCCACAATTCTGTCTTCAGAGCTCTGTGTCAGTAACACCGCCAACGAGGGTCATTACAATATTGTCAAGGTAAACTCAGTTGTATGGAACCTTTTAGCTCTTTCCATTCATGTAGACGAATGAAGAAGGAGAAGGTGGGATATTCACAGATTAAAGAAAGGCATCTAATAACATCACAGATGCCACCTCTATGCTGCTTGAAAATCAGAAGCCAGCACTTCCTCGATGATGCAAACACAAGCAAAAATATGCGATAAGCTATTATAGGATAAGTTCAATTTTTTTTGAGTCATGGGTTTTATGGTAAGAAAAGGTACAGAACTGGTTCTCAATTGCCTTTCTCTGTGCAGCGCTTTGGTCTGTGGGATGATGAACACTAGGAGAAAAAGCAAGCTCACGCAGACAACACCAAAATCAGATCTGAAACCACAACCCGACACATGTGAGGTATATGAAATAGGGAATAGGTGTTGTGAGCAACCTGCAATGTAATATTTTCATCATTATAGTTGTCATCAATAGAAACATGGGAAATTTTAGGTATAAAGTTATGTATAGTGTGAAAAATTATTTACACTTTGATTTTCAGCATATTTTTTGTGAATTTGGTAATTGATTTTGAAAGTGTTACCAACCCATTACTAAGTTTCTATGAACCAAAGTCAGTCATATTGTCTAAAAAGTTTGTCTGAAATGTCATAGTCTCGAAAGTTTGGAACAGAATATAATTGCTCTGGTAGTTGCTGTCCTTCCAAGGGCAGACTGCAAAAATGTGCAAGAAGTCACAAAGTTCTCTGGAATAGCTTCTAGGGATCAGCTCAGGCTTCTTGCATTGACCAACGTCAATATTCATGACTCCACTCTCAAAACATCACTGTGAGGAAAACACTTTGGTCCCTTGGATTGTGTTCATGACATTTTTCTGTTGTTCATGTTCCCATCCACAGTTGGGTGGCCCATTATAACTGTTTAGAAAGCAGAAATGAAACATGTTATCACATAATTTTGCATAACATTTTTTAACACCACCCTCTTTCCAATCTAATTTCCTTATTTACCCATTTAGCCAGCAGTCTAATATTTGTATTGGAGCAGTTCAGGGTAAGTGTCTCGCATGAGGGTATTGCAGTAGGAGGTGGAACTCAAACCTGGATGTTCAAAGTGCAGTGAAGACTTATACATGGTGTTACAGTTCACTCCAGTGCTCCAGTGCTACGTAATAACATTAAAGAGTAAATTTTGTAGCTTTATTTTTGCTTGTGCTCTTCCATCCTCATCAGCGCACCACCGGGGTGGGTTTTGCACAAGAACCTGCTCAGACTATAATGGGGTTCTGGAGGTGCAGGTAAAAACCGTGTGGTTTTGATGAGCAGCTCGGGGGGCCACTGTGAGGCCCCAGCATTACCACTGTACTACCTTGCTGCAACAATGTTATACTTTATAATTATTTTTAATGATTATTCCTAGTTATTTAATTAAGTCTGTCAGTGCAATAAATTAGAAACAAATGTCAGTCCTTAGTGAAACTCATTCCCATTTCTTTCAATGCAAATGAGTCCAGCCCTGAGGCTGTGTCTTTGATATTAGATTACTGAAGGTTTCTTAACAGACAGTGATGCTTCAAAAGAAGTTTTTGTCAAAATTTTTAGGTAACTTATTTCTTTTAGAAGAAAGCTTGTCCAAGATGCATTGTCCATCTCTATTGAATTTATTGACATTAAAGTTGGAATATTTTTTCCTCCCATGGCTCAGTGTACCTGTTAGCTTGACTTTCAAAACTGGCAGGAAAAAAATATTGATATACTGCTTGCCAGAGGTGTATTTTGATTGAATGACTTCCATTTTACTTTTTCAATGAATTTTTCAGAATGAGCACTGGTTGAGCAGGGACATGAGCTGTTAGATTGGTACCTTTTACTTATATTTATGACCTTTTCAGAGTCTGTTATTAGAAAATTGAAATGCTATACACTGGTTTCATAGCATCCTTTTTGCCTTATTAATCTTTCAAACTTTTAAGCTTTTCTTCAATAATTGGAAGAAGCTCAGTTCAGAACACATCCTAACCTTCATATGCGACGTTCCAGTTATAAAGAGTTAGGACTATGTTCCTTCTTACCTGAAACGTCTATCCAAAGCTTCTTCAAGAGCATACAGTTGAATGGATAAATTCAGGTTTAGAGTAAAGTATAGACTAAAGTATAACCGCAAGAATCCTCATAAGGCCTAAACCAACAACAGCACCAACATTCATACTAAAAATCCATGTCTTTAACCACTCCTTAACCTTTGGCCGTAGTCAGTTTCAGATGAAAAAAACTTAATAACAGATCTGTTTTAGACTGAATGGACAGCAGTGTAATGTGCTGGACTTAGCTAAGTGGAAAACCAATGTTGTAAGTTATGTGGTGGAATGAACTTCTCTCAGAACTACTGAATCCATTTCAACATTCAAGAAGGGTCTCAGTGATCATTTCTTTTGGATCAACATCTCTCTTGACCTCCTGATAGGTCCATAAAATTGCATCGCACCATCTGTTACGATCTTTTGTATTTCCTATCAGATCCCACAGGCAGCTCCTTTGCTTAATGTGCACCAGTAAAAAGTGGCATCAGACAAGCAAACTATGTTTTGACCATCATGTGTCTGTATCAAAAGCTGTTTGCCTGCTGTGAAATGCACTTTGTTTACTCCGAGTTGTGTGTTCCTTTGGAGAAAAGCAACTACTAAACGAATAAATGTATATAGAAATGTCAGTGTTAGGAAAATAAAGAAATGGTTCTATAAAGAACCATGCTGAGCATAAGTACTCAAATGGCCTCCATTTTTTCTCAATGCTATGTATTTTTTACCGATCTGCTAACCTCAGATAAATGCTGCAATATTTGTCTCTTGGGATTTCACTGTGAATCTTGGACAGTAAAAGGAAAGTCTGGTTTTGGGAAAAGAAGGAGGCAGAGATGTATTGTGCCGTAATTTTTAATATTCAGCTATATTTGAGCTAAATGATAATTACCAAATAGAAATAGAAATAAACATTTTATCAATGCTTCCTATGAAGGATTGTTTTGTATACTGTGGATGTTCATAACAATGTGGTGTAAAAAACTGCATTGTGCTCGTCCAACGTAAGAGAAATATGATATTCAGCATAAATAGAGAAATATTTTGCTATTCAAACCCGAGCATAATTGCAAAAAATTGAGCCAGAGGGCAGCATTTGAAGTGCAAAGCCAACTTCATGAACTTTAATGCAGTAAATCTATGGGGCATAATGTGTGTGTGCAGCTTTATTTATGTTCCCCTTGACATCGCCTCTCTCAGCACTGTTGTACACTGTTTGAAACTGTGGATTCTACCGTCACTTCCTTTTTTTTCTGTCCACGGTCAGAAAAACACGCAACTGAGATTCAGGGTAGAGGTTTAGAGGAGCAGGACTGCCTTTTTTTTAGTTATTGTTCTCTGATCCTGTAAGAGGGCTCCCTGTTGATGGGTCAGTGTCCCACTGGACAAATGGCATCAATCCCCAGTTTTTCATGTAAAGTTTTCAAACACTGTATGGTGATGCTACATCTCCTGTTGCCACCAGTTGAAAAAGACCTTTATTTAGCAACTTTGCTTTGAATGGATTACAAGTGATATGCAGTGTCTTATATTCAAACTCCTTGAAACCCAACAACATTGCCTGGATTACCAGTCATACTTAGCCGTATTTTTCCAGTCAGTATTTTTATTCTGAATGCATATATTCTATGGTCTGAGCCAAAAAAAGTTGCAGTGCTTTTTTTGCGGATAGTCTAAACAAAATGAAAAACTGAAATATGCTGCTTTCCCAAGTTCACCTTTCAGTATGAAAATGGTCCTAAGCTCAAGGCCCAAGCAGCACTAGAGTGGCTCATAAACAAAAAGGTTAAAGTCCTACTAAGTTTAACTGCACCTCCTGAACCTCTATCTAAGTTCTGACCTCAATCCCATTGAGAATCTGTGCCACTATTTGCAAGTTGTGGTGCAACGGTGTTGCCCGACCAACCTGAACAGCCTGCTGTAGATCTGCCAAGATGAATGGAATAAAATAAACTCCTCCATAGTGTTAAACTTATAGATGTCGTTACAAAGATTGTTGTACCAAATGTTAATGTGTGGGGTACGAATACTTATTTCAGTTTTTCATTGTATTTAAAATGTCTGTCAACAAATGACTTCTTTTGGCTTTGAAAATGTAGCATTGAAGCCTATGAGTTCACAACAGAAACAGTTTTTGAAGATGCTTTAGAAGTTATTACACCACTAGCCAGACATTCAATCACTATAAGAAGTAAATAAATAAAGAATAATTTGTTTATTAAAAAAAAACTTCTGGATTTTGCTATCTGAAGCTGTTGGAATGTTCAAGCATTTTTTAATCACTATTTTTGTAAGCTAACATTTGTCAGCTTTGACCTATTGCAAGAACGGAGGGATGAGCAGAAAGACCTAGTTAGACCACAAGGCTTGTTAACCAGCTTTGCTGCTTATTTTGTATATTTTGCACTTTGAGTTTGAGTGAAAAGTAAAACCAACCCAATGTTATTATTTGTGACACCTTGCGTTTTTTTCCATGGTGTAACATTGTAGTAAGGTCGCAGACGCCCTTTAATGTTAGAGGTTGTTCCAAAGTTGTAGTCAAAAGACAAGCGTGGGTCAAAACCAGGAATCAGTCCAAAACAAGCAACAAGACAAACAAGAGTAAAAGCCCAAATGAAATCCAGGAAACAAAGCAAATCATAAACCAGAGAAGCTAACCGGAGAAACGCTCAGTACGCACAAACAGGACATGGCAATACTTTGCAGCGACTTGTGGAACCAGCACAGGTTTATATAGGGGTGATTAGATGATAGACAGGTGAGATGAACCAATAGACAGAGGAGGCAGGACAGGTATCAAGAGACTGAACCAGGGGGTGTGGCACATAGTGCTGTCATTGACATAGTCCTGATTTTCATATTAATATGTAAAATGTGTACTACAGTCATTGTTATTAACCATTTTAACATTAAAGTTTCACACTAGTGGCTGCAGTGCCTCAGTAAGATATGTCATTCATGCAATGACATTGTTTGGATTTTTGTAATCGAGCTTCAGGATGTGGATACCACCGAGTTACACAAAGGAACTGGGTACAAAACTGCAATGAGTTTCATTAGCATTACAAACCTGAACCTTTACATGTTTAAGCTGGAGATGTCAGCACATTTTCTGTACTGACTGCTCCACATCCAGCGCTTTGCTTTATCTTACCTCCACATAGGGATAACTGCTGTATTTTTTTCCATGTCACTGGAGCAAATGCCAGTCCGTGATTTGCAATAATTTGCCCAAATATTTTCCAGCACAAATCATTATCATCATCAGATAAAAATGAAGACAAATTTGACCGGTCTTACTCAGCTTCACAGCATATGCTCAGACAAGTAGTTTATGGTAGTGAGCAATTCAATAAATATCAATTCCTTATCTTCGCCTGCCTAGACATACCTTGCTGAAGTTAACGTTTGAGAAATAATAATTGCTCCTTCCAGATCTTGAGCCCATCCAACTCCTCTTCCTAGGAACACTGCGGACTTAAACACTGGCAGACTTGGCCGTTCCTTCAGGAGGTCTTCATCTCGAGAACCTCTGTAAGGTTTTTCAATCACAACACGTAAAAAAGGTTCATGTCCCTTAATAGGGGTTTTTTGGGCAAATATTCCTAATAGAATGTATCCGTTGCAATCAAACATTTACTTTGTGGACATTTTTTTTTTTACTTTGTCAACATTAACCCCTGTTCCCTATAATAGCACTCCGTAGCACCAGCTGCAGAAGAAACTGCAGAACTTTCTCTTTTCCTCTGGCATTTGTCACAGAAGAGAAAACTGTGCTACACACATTAACTTGCACCATTAGACACTGTGACAACTACTATAAATCTTCCACTTTTTTGGTTCTGTTGGAACTGGTCTGTGATACTTAAAAACAAATTGACTTTCTGGTGGAATCCAGATAGTTTGAAGGCCTTTAACCCCCAGGGTGGGGCAAATGTCCTTAATAACCCTGCAACCGACATAAAGAAATCACAAACTCATTCACACATTCACATACATGCAGTAATAAATCCTTCATGCACTCCAGTATCTGCCTGTGATTCATAATTCTCCCGCATTGTGTCATGTGAATATAATTATCACTCCTGTGTCGTCCTCTGGGGACAAAAAAAGACATGTATACGTTTATTTCAAAAACTGCGAACAGAAAAAGGTCTTTCACGTCCCCAAAAACATCTCCACAAATAATGCTTAATTATTCAAGGAGGATTTATTCGAAGCAGTAATGTCTGCTGCTACCTCCGTCTTAAATCAAGACCCAGCGAATGTTCTGCTGTAGAGCTCCGCAAAAGTGTGGTTCAATTGCTGCTAGAATATACCGCACGTCTGGGAAACCTCCTGGGAACGCATTTCCGACACCAGTGCCATGCAGCACGGAAGTGGCCTGGACGCCGGTTCACAGGTCAGGTTTGTAAAGTCAATACGCAACTGTGGCATGAAACAAGGGGCTGAACACGTGAGCTGCTGCGAAAGCTGAACCCAACGAAAGACGCCAGCTTCTGATCTGCAGATCCACCGAAGTCTTTGCTCGGATCAGAGTTCTGCGTGACGGGAGGCAGCGACACATTTTGGGGGCGAGATGCACGAGAAGATGTGCAGATGCTCTGATGCAGAATCCATTTCTTTCTTGTACAGAGCACCCTTTCAGCAAAGTGCATGTTAAACTTACATAAATGAATGCGGCAAGTACTTGGAAAGTACACAAGCTACATTTCCCCAGTTACAGCTTTTTATACGCTGAAATGTGGCAGCACTTAGGATTACAAACCTTGCACATTTGTAATAAAAGAAAAAAAAGGGGACATGCAAACCTTTACTCTGTATGACTGTCATACATCATTAGACAGCCAGAAACACATTCATTATTCTCTGTACTTGTGTCGAAAGAACAAAATGTATCTGTATTGCTTGAAAGTAATGTCCCTACGCAAGTGGAAAGTAAATTTTATTGTATTGATCCTAGGTATTATATCACGTAAATTTATGCTACCAAAAATAACGCTAAAGTTCCGGTTAAAGTCATCTTAACATCTTAATATGAGACCTTGGGGTGGGGGCGTGTCTCGGGGTCTGGACAGTGCAGCTGGATGTGGGTTTGATTTTGGCTCAGTTTTTGTAGAGTCCCCACGTACACACACACACACACACACACACACACACACACACACACACACACACACACATACATTCCCCATCTAACGCGATTAATTTCTTCCATGAAATCACCCTGTTAGGCAAACTCTCAAGGTCAACAGGTGAAATTACTTTTCTTGTGGAAAAAATAACCTAAAAGTAACATGCCATTGCTTTCAGAATCTGTTCATGCACTAAATATGCATGTTTCAGTTGCTTTGTTCAAACGGACACAAGCCTGTTGCTTCCCGAATATGCTCCAGGTTACCAGACACCCTACATAGGGTAAAAAAAAACACTTAGGAAGATTAGGAGTTTGTTCACTGCAGTGTAGCAGGAACATGATCAGAAATGAGAACTTTAGATTTGTTTGGGAACAGCTGTAAAAACAATGCTACCCACCTACAGCTCCTATGACATATGGAGACAGAACTAGGATCAACGGTATAGATTATGAGGAGAGTACAAGGTGTATTTGACTCATGCTAAGTTGAAGATTCCTTGTTTGATGTTGTTTGTCATCTGCGTCTACTGCATATCCTTCATCCTTTTTGGATGCAAAGTTCAATTTAGTGTTAATGAAAAAAAATAATGTGAACTTTTTCATATCCATTTAACTACTTGGGGTTTGTTATGTTTTCTTGGGTGGCTCTTTAGACAGTAAGGAACATGGTCCCAACTGCAAATGGAGTATTTTTTTATAAATAGTAACTCTAAACTAATAGAACCACTGGTTGCAAAATCCTGTTACAATTAACAAAATCCACAAACAATCCAGCTACAGCTAAATGTAAATAATTTCAAGAAAGAAAACAGTAGACATTATAGTTGTTCATGCACTAAACCTTTTTTTGAAACTCATGAGAGGAACTGCTGCTGTGCACTTTACCAAGACAGTTAGCTGGATATATTTAGGTAAGAATGAGGACTGAAAGCAGAAGTTCTTAAAATTATGTAAATTTAAGTCACGGAAGTCACTTTGAATAACAATGTTGGGCTAAGCAAATAATCCATGTCAGTCACAAGCAGTGATTCTTTTCCTCAGGTGGTGTTTGCGAACAAGCTTATTGCATGGCTGCGAGAACCAAAGCTGGGTCAGAGCAGGCAACCCACTGGTTAGCAGGAGGAGAAAATGAATATATAAGGATTTGATGGAGTCTTCTTCTGCTGATGAAGGTGAGGAGCAGGCTGGAATCAGAACTCCAAGCAAAATAAGCAACAAATATCCTCATCTTTTGATATTTCGGAAGCTAAAACGCAAGTTGCAATACATCGATGGAGGCAATACAGTTACACGCGTATGAAACAGACTTGAAGCTATTTATGCCATCAGGAAACCCATCAGTTAACACTAGTTTTGACCCAAGGGGGATCAGAAAGAGTCTCCTGTGAGATATCTTCAGTAAAAGTTGGACCTCCAAAGGGCTAATCATCCAGTCATATGTCATCCTTCTCTGTGAAAGACAATGATGAGAAAAACACGATTCCACTGCTGCAATGTGTGCAGAATACTTGGCTGATGTGAAGTATGAATAAATACGCACGACTCATAATGCATGAGTATTTTTTAAGGGACTCAAAAGCCTATATGCATTGAAATCATCTTGAATTAGAAAGTCAAAACACAGTGCTGAAAAGCTCAGATGAATGTCAGTGGAATTATTGCATTTTTATTTGCTCAAAAAAACAAGAACCACAGTTGCTTAATGTTTTATCTGTTTGGCTTTGACATTCTTTTGCCAGGGCAAAAAAAGCACCTTTCAAACAAAAGCGGGAAAAATTAGCAAAATGAGCCACGTTGTGAACAAAAGGCAATGATATTTGCAACAAAACGGTCCCAAGAACAAAAGCCAGTGGAACTAACTCTTCTGCTTCAGCAGTTAATGGGTGGAAAGACAATAGCTGATTTCCAAGCACTACAGCACACAAGCCAAGGCACTGAGCAGAGGGCCATCAGACACATATAATAGATGATGCCTATCGACTTAATAGCTTTCTTGAATGCTCTCCGCTGGAATGTTTTAATGAACGTGATCAGGAAGAGGGATGTTTTTTTTTCTTATTTTAGAGAAGTAAGGTGTGTGCTTTGTGGCTCACTGGTGCTCCAGGAGCACTGGCTACAAGATGGAAACTCCAGAAATGCACTGGGGCACTGAATCTTACTGAAAGATCTCATTAGGTGACACATCACAGATTGCAGTGCCATGTAATGGAGGACTGAAATTGGAGAACCAGGAAAGACCATTTCTGATTAAACATCTCCAAAATAGGGTCACGGGTATGGGTCTATGATTCTTAATCTTATAGATCAGATGAGAATGAAAAACAGAACTAGCTTATGTGAATAGATGACAAGAATAAAGAGCTGAGAGTCCAGATATGCATGGGAGTTTGTGTGTCTGAGGGCAGGTGATATATATAGTTGTCACATGTGAAATATGAAATCCTGCAAAAGACTGGCGTCCTGACCAGGTTGTTGTTTATAATCTAGCACCTAGTGATTCCCAAATAAGCTCCTGACTGTCGTGTTCTTGATCAGGGACATAGTAATATGAAATATGGCTTCACTCCTAAGTCTAAATAGGTGGCATCACAGACAGTGGTGGAGACCAGCAGAGTCAAGATCCTGTTAGATTTCCCCATCCAGACAGATTAGCATTTATTCTATATGTCAGAAGCTAAAACCAACCAGATGTAGTTGTAATAGATAAGGAGGAGAAAACAGAAGAAGTGGTAGATGTGGTGTTTCCAAGTGATAGTAACATCAGGAAGGAGGAATATTAGTAGCTACAGAAATACCATGGATTGAAAGAGGAACTGGAGAGCTTGTGGATGGTGAAAACCAATGCAGTCTCACTGGTGATATGAGCACGTGGGGCTGTGACCCCTAAGCTGGAGGAGTGGCTCCATCAGATCTCAGGTATGACAACAGTTCAGAAGAGCACAGGAGGAGCTAAAATACTGTGCTGTACCATCAAATTCTCATCTCTCTCTGAAGAAAAAATTTACCACCAACAGGGGAACACAGTGAGAAAGGATTGCAGCGGATAATAAGATAATGCAGTACAAGCTGAGTTACCCAGCACTGTTCAGGTCAAAAAGGTGTAGTGATGGAAAGGTAAATAGTGATAACACACTGTATAATCACTAAACAGTTTTACCATTAAAATGGTTTATATTTGGTGATAAAGAGTCGCCAGTGCTGCCAGACAGGCAAATGGCACAGAAAGTGAAGCCAGACACAGATCACAGTCAAGTGAAAAGAGAAAAAAAAACAAAATATATTTTGCCAAACTTTATCAACCTATGTTAACTGGCCACAATAACATGCATACAATAATAAATAAAACAATAACCAACCATTATTATTGTTTAAATGTTTGGAGTTATTATGTGTGTGTGTGTGTGTGTGTGTGTGTGTGTGGAGCGAGAAAATCCATCAGTGTCACATATGTACACTCTGCATGTGACTCTATGTCCTGAGTATGACATAATTTCACCTTCTCCTCCGAGCCTTGTCAAGTATCACAGTTTAAAATTTGAAAATAGTAAACAGCCGTCATGAAGTTTAATGAACTGGACTGTGCACAAATCTCATTTAGGATGAAAAATACCTCTGTGTCAAATTTCAAGTCTGTGGCTTGAAAAGCAAAGCTGCGCTTGAAGAACGAGCAGACAAACAAACAGACAGAGATTGAGCTTTGCAGATATAGAGATTACACCTCTAGGGTAAAATGCATCCATTCTATTACTATCAATGATTTTCTTCTATTGAATTTGACAAATGTAAAAATCACAGAATAAAGTCACTCATAATTGCAATACATAATTAGTTGATGTCAAACAATTTACAGTACAACACCATGCTTATGAAATACAACAAACACATACACAGTACTGTGCAAAAGTCTTAGGCACCTGTAGGAAAAACGCTATAAAGCGAGGATGGTTCCAGAAATAATGCCACGAATACTTATTAATCAATAAACCTTCTAAAAAGTGCAGTAGACAAAAAAAACCTCAGTCAGATCAATATTTGGTGGGACCACCCTTTGCCTTTATCACAGCATCAATTCTCTTATGCAAACTTGCATGCAGTTTAAGGTAGAGGTTGGTAGGTTCTTCCAAACATTTTGAGGAACTGGCCACAGTTCTTCTGCACACTTTGACTGTCTCTGCACGTCCTCCCAGACTGACTTGATCATGTTGAGATCAGGGCTCTGTGGGGACCATACCATCTGTTGCAGGATTCCTTCTTTTTGCTCAAGATAGTTGTGTATGACTGAGATTGGGTGTTTGAGGTCATTCTCGGGAAGCAGAATGAATTTGGAACAACCAGAAACCTCCCTGATGGTAGATAAGAATCTACCTGTACTTCTCAACAGACACTGAAGTTGCATGCCTAACACTTTTGCACAGAACTGTACACTGATTTGTAAATATTCCCAAAGAGTATTTGTTGTTGATTTGTTATTTCCAGGTATTAAAAGGCTTCCTTTAAAAGAAAAATTCAATAAATGAGTACAAATTCAACATGTAGAGCTTAACCTGATTCTCATTCAATGAGTCACTTTTAAAATGAATAACTGGGAAAAAGAAATGATTAAACCTCCATCACTGAATATCTCTAACTGCTTGTCTAAGTCAAGGTTGATGCAGTCCAGAGCCTATCCCAGAAGTACATGGTACTGGGCTAGCACGGACACATCCTGGAAATAGATGGAAGTCCTTCACACGGTAGCCATGTACGGTCACAATCACAGAGTAAAGGTAAGTTAGAGCCGTATATTAACCCAAAATGCATTACGGGAGAAAAATGGAAATTGCAAAGGAATCCCACACTAGCATGGCAAGAACATACCAAACCACACACCAACTGAGATAGACTTGAACCGATGCCTGAACAGTCCAACTGTCAGCATGCAGCATCACTAAGCACTCCACCAGAACCTGTGAGGAGACTTTTCTATGCTGAGATTACAAGATCCCATCAGCCCTCAACGAATTGACAGTGGTGGCAGTATTTCTCTTTGTGTCATGCTTGCCACATGCATGCCATGACACCTGGAATTTGGAGTCAGTTATACCTGTGAGGTCCTCCACCTGCTGTGGCCACACATGTCTTCATACCTTTGTTGTCAAACCTTGTCTGCCTGAACTGATGCCAAGATATGCTCATCTTAGTGGTAAGTTAAGGAGCAAAACAAAATGGCTGCACAGTGAAAAAAAAACTGATTCCATTATTATAAGGGCATAAAAATATTGTACAGATACTTCAATTTTGCATTAATTCTAGCCTCCGAAAGCAAAGGTAAATCAGAAAAGTCAGAAAGTGACAAGTGATATTTGTTTTTCGATCTTTGTATCCACGTAGACTGATAAAGGAGGCTCAGAATCGCACATCAAATTACGTTTTCCAGTTTGTTGTATGTCGTGCATACATGTGGCACATTATTTCAAAACATTGTTAGTTGCTCAGAACATGTTTTTCCCAAAAATGGCAGAGTGTCACGAAGTATGTGATATGAAATACAATCATTAACAAACAACATGGCTCAAAAAGAGGTGATAAAACACCATTTTATTTCACCCACATATGCACATGCATTTAAAATGCATACATTGTGAAATCGGGGACATATGGAGAAGGTAGCAATATGCAGTTAAACATCATGTGGCCTCATCACATCTCATCTAGGGGGCTTTTGAATTACCTTGAAGGTGATAAACATGCTATGACTATGTATGCAGCACGCTAACATTTTGCCGTGTATATTAGTATATCTGTCAGCTTTCTTTAGGATAATGGTATTACTGGGGCTATGACTGGGAAACTGTTAAGTACAGATTCTGATTGGTGGGGATGAAGAACGCAGATGATAAAATCCATCACTCTAAATGTCTTTTTTTCACTGCACATTTGCCCTCTGAGTCTGGAGCCCACGCCCTTCCTCTTCTGGTTGACAGCCAGGACTACTGAACTCATCGGCCTGTACTTAATACTCCGCAACTTCAGCTTGACGTCAAACTGTTCCTCTGGATGGTGTAATGAGGAAAAAAACTGCCCAGGAAAAACAAAACAGCCTTAATTTATTGCCGCGGTGTTTAAATTTCCTTCACATCTTTGACAGAAAGAGAAAAAACCTTCACTGATCGGCAGGTTTGTTTATGAGATTTTCTTAACAGACTGGATGTTGCCAATTGAATTTGTGTCCGATAAACAGAATTTAGTTGGCAGCAATGTGTCTTCGCCCCTTTGTGGAGAGAAGTGCACTGTATTGAGCGGATAAAACACTCTCCTCTGGACGCCTGTCCATGCTGTGGTTTCGTCACCAACCTGTCGATGCAGTTCAGCTGTTAGTTAACCCAGCGTCCGCCATCCTACAGGCCAGCGGCCAGTTCCACGCAAAGCGGCCAGTCTCCAGCAAAAAAGGAATGCTCGACACATGTAGATTGAAGACCCCTTTTTAGGTGGGGAGAATAACGGGGGGTCCTGATAGGAATGAAAAATAAAAGGTGATACTCCATGGGTCACTGTCACAGACTGAAGCATCACCTGCCAAGGGTGAAGAGAAAAAAAAAACTTGGGAATCCTGAAAAATAAAAACAAGTCGTATAGTGGAGGATAGCTGCTAGTGTTATGGTTAAGAGCACAGACTCGCAACCTGAGAGCTCCTGGTTCAGGTCCAGAAAAGCTACTTAACCCATTCTAATTAAATCAGTCAGTTTCTCCTAAAGCAACATAAGCAGTGAAGATGAATTTAATTCAGTGATTCATAGGAAAAATCCTGTTTAACAAAGAAGTCCCACCTCCCCCAGAGACTCTCCCCGCTTCTCACAGCTTGAACTGTAAAGCCAGTTGAGTTTGACAAGTTCAAGAAGTTTGCAGGCGGTACACATGCAGAAAACAAATCCTCTGAGGATTCCAGCAGCTACTTCTCACCCTACCACAGAGGCCTGAGTTTCACACAGTGATGATGGATGTACCTTTGCCTGAGTTTTAGACCATACCAGATTGCACAGTTCCAGTGTTTCTCGTCCATCTTCCATTCACCTCACGTCAGGGAGGTGACTAGCAGACAGATGGGGGGCAGCTCCCACCTCCGTGTCGCTACTGTACCTCCTCAGACAAAGACCCTCCTGTCTCACCACAGTGTGTAGGTGGAGGTGTTTGTTGAGCCATGTGGGAGAATTTACATTTTATTTTTCTTCTTGACAGTCTTATCCAGTGGAGTAGGAGGCTTGAAGTTGTTGGCACTGGAGTCTAACCACGGTCACACAGGGGCAACCTATGTTTGATCTGTCCCACAGGTATTGTATAAGGAAAAGAGTACACTACACCTTTTAGACCTCAAAACGCTGTGCGTGGGTATGTGTTGTGTGCACGTGTGGCTATATCACATTTTTTGCAAACACATCTTCCAACTCTAATGACACCCCACCCCCCAAAAAATAATTTGCCTTATGAGCAATGCTCAGCGAACTTGAACTTTCTGTTCATCTTTGGAGTGCCACAATAAAATATTTTCCTGACTACACATCCTGTCCACAGATTGTCGGCTGCACATTCATGCCACCAACCTGCTGTTCTATCACATCCCAAAGGTGCTCTATTGGATTCAGATCTGGAGACTAGGGAAGTGAAGTACTGAATTCACTGTCGTGTTCATGGAACCAGTCTGAGATGTGAGATGAGGCGCTTTGTGACGTGACCATTAGAAGAAATAAATTGGCCAATTTATGGCTGCAGCATTCAGATGATGCTCGGTTGGTGTTAAGGGGCCCAATGTGTGCCTACAAATCATTCCTCACCCCATTACACTAACACCAGCCTGAACTCTTAACACAAAGAAGGTTGGGTCCATGGCTTCGTGCTGTCACAGTAGAAATCAAAATTCATCAGACCAGGTGATGTTTTTCCAATCTTTGACTGTCCAAGTTCGGTGAGTCAGTGTCCACTGTAACCTCACCTTCCTGTTCTTGGGTGACAGGAATAAAACCCGATGTGGTGTCCTGGTGTTGTGGCCCATCAGACTCGAGGTTCGATGTGTTGTACATTCAGAGAAGCTTTTCTGTCCACCACTGTTGTAAAGAGTGGACAACTGAATTACTGTGGCCTTTCTGTCAACTAAAACCAGCGTGGACGTTCTCCTTTGACCTCACTCATCTGCAAGGCATTTCCGATCACACTGGACATTTTTTTTCGGTGTTGACTTTCGATACTGTTGTGTGTGAAAATCCAGAGTGACAGTTTCTGAAAAAGAGTCTAGACCGAAAAACCATGCCACAGTCAAAGTCACTTAGATGACATTTTTCTCCATTCGAAAGTTTACAGTGAACATTCACTGAAGCTCACGAACCGTGTCTGCATCAGAGCTGCTGCCACACGATTGGCTGATTAGATATTGCGAATGAGCAGATGAACACGTGTTCCTTGTATATCGGGCGTGTTTGTATGTAACACACACGCATAAGCTGTATTACGTATTATCAGACTCCTTCCTGTGATTCTTTTTGAAAACACAAATGTTTTTTGGACAGCCTGGTGTCTCAGCAAGTAGTGATGTTGCTTCACAGTATCTGGGCTGTTCAGGCACAGGTTTAAACCCAGCTCACTCTGTGTAGAGTTTGCATATTCTCCCTGTGTCTGTAGGGGTTTCCTCCCAGAGTCCAAAGACATTTGTTTCTGGTTAATTGGTCACTCTAAATTTCTCATAGTGCGTGAGTGTGACTTGGTGTGTGGTCACACTGTGATGGACTGGCATCCCATCCAGGGGCAGTTTCATTGCCAGTGGTCCATTTCTTCCAGGATAGGGTCCAGATCACTGCAGCCCTACTCAGGGTAAGAGGATAATAAAAAATGATGGACAAACATTTTCCAGTTTATTTATTTGATTATATTTTTTTCTGTGTTTTTGCTGCCAGCTGTTAGCTGGAAATATACGCTCTCAAACAGACTGCAAGAGTTTCTTATTCACTTCCACAGTGTTTGCAGCTCTTCTCCGGGGGTGTTTCTCAGTCTGTGATCAATAACAAGAAGATAAATTGTGTCGCATATGTTCACGAGGTGAATCGGTGAAGAACTGAGACTGAGTGTCGCATGTCGATGGGTCTGTCAGCAACTGGAATGGAATGGGAGGGTGAGGAGATTGCATACTTTTTATTCATTTTAAATTACATTTCATGGATGTAGACAATACATTTTCATTTTCTGTCACTTTTAATTAGTTTTTTTTCAGTTAGTAAAAATACTGACTTGCAAAGTCTCCCCCTCCATTTTCATTAACCACTTGTGCAGGTCAGGGTAGCAGTGGTGCAGAACCTATCCCAGAACCACTGGGTGCAGAGCTAGGAGCGTACCGTATGGATGGGATGCCAGCCCATCGCAGGGTATGGCTTACAAAATTTTTTTATTTTGCATTTATTACAGCAATATCTGAGACATTTCCAGATCCTAACTTTTGAAGAAAGAAAGTAAATTTTTAATCATTAAAGATAATATTGAAAGCGATCGGAAGCTGATCGTTGCGCATGTCGATGGGGCTGTCAGCAACTGGAAAGGAATGGGACGTTGAGGAGATTACACACTTTTCTATTTTTGTCCATTTTAAATTAAATTTCATTTAAATGTTGTTTTCTTTTTCACGCATTTTAAATTAAATTTCATTTAAATGTTTGATTTCTTTAAAAAAATGATGTAATACAAGTCGAACAGAACAGTTTTGATTTACCGCAGACTTATCTGAGGTTTTTACATAAGCTAACTAGTGAATAAATCATGGGACACGTGAAATATTAAAACCTTCATTGATTGTGATTTAGTGGAAAATGTGACTGTGGATTTTTAGACAAATGAAGATTTACACAGACTTCTGTTCTGGTCCAAATTGCGTTAGTAAGCCGAGGAGCCAGTGCATCTACGTTTCCAAGCAATACGGTAACTTGTGTTTTCCTGGACAAAAATCCTATTTCAAGTACACCCACCGCTGCAATTTACATTTGCTAATCTTCCTAAAGTGCTCATTTTTGGAATCTGGTGCAGACGTGGAGGTGCCCGGAGGATGCTGAACGGAATACAGGGACACCGCAGAAGCTCCAAACAACCACACAACCCTGGAAGCGAGAAGCAGCGATGCTACCCGCTGAGCCGCAGTGCCATCCTTGCCGAAAACCCTTCAGGTTTCAAGGTCTCCGTCAGTGATCCATGTAGTTCTGACTACCTGTCTTTCTTCACAGGACCCACTTCTGCCACTCAAGAAACCCTGATCTGGAACTAGCGTTGTCTAGTAGAGTTGGTGAACTGAGGAGCGGTCCTCTCGCATCAGGAACCCCACGGCTAGTTATCGTGAACGGACAGCAGGGACATTATCGCAGGAATGAAAGGGGACTTTATCAGCTTGCTGCGGGCAGCCGAAGTGAGGAGACAAGGGGCCCTAGGGACACTGGGTAATAAACGGCCTAATCTCCAGCGTAGCAATAACACATTATCTGTTCAAATAGGAGAAGAGCCTGGGGTAGGAGGTGTTGGGAAGGGGATGGGGGGGATGCACTTTATTGATTGGAGAAAATTAGGTAGAGGGGGGTACACCTATTCAGCTAAGAACTGTCAAAAGACACCGCGCAGCGAGACAAACGGTCACTGTATGGCGTGATGAGCTAATCATAAAACGTCACTATTGTGCTTTCACACACTGGGAAGCATGTTTAACTCTGCTACACAAATCCATGCTTTTAAGTCTGCGTCAAAGCAGCCATTTGTTTTGCACCCACTCCTGTTCAAAGAAGCTAACATGTATAGATTTCACTTGGCTCCACTTATATTCCTTGACATTTAGCTAAGCAGCTCTGGTTAAGTGGCCTTTTGTAAGTCAACAGTGATAGTAAAACCTTTCGGAGGCTTTGAACCCTCGACCTCTTGTACACAGCCGAGTAACACCCGACCACACCTAGCACATTCCACGGTTCCGATTCCCGAGTAACACTGGGGAAAAGGTGACGTATGTCCTTAGTTTTATTTCCAAAGGCTGATGTCAACTACCTTTTAACGGAAAGAGCAGAGAGAAGGGTGGATGAAAATAAGCTCCTCACCTTTGTCCGGCTAGAGAGGGGAGGAAATGAAAGAGAATGAAAGGGCAAAGGAAATTCTCTTCCAAACAAAGCGGAAAGCCCTATCTTTTCGAAGGCAAGACAAGGTTATTTAGCTTAATTTAATGCATGACCTTTGCCGGTGCCTCAAGTACGACTTTGGCAGTTGCATAACTACAAGGGTCCTATACTGTGATTTTTCTTTCACGAGTATTTGATGAAAACCTTTTAGTCGGGGGCTGTGGTGGGAGAAGGCGAAACAGAACGAGAAAGGAACTGTGGAAGCCAAGTTATAAAAGTCAGTGCAGGGAATGTATTATTATTGACTTTTGCATTATAGCCCATGCACATCTCTGTCAGACATAACAAAATAAATAGCAACAGCACTAATGGTGTGTTGAGCCAGTAAAAGAAAAAAATCTCGCTGTTTGAGTTTGCTGCTCTGGCTGACGCCGGCGTTGTGCACTATGCAGTCAGTGCTTGTTGTAAAGGCGATGGAGAGACGGGAGGACGGCTCTGCACACACGTGGTGTGAGACGGCTAATGTCCTGGTGTCTGTTACATGCCAAATTGGCCCAGGCCTTTCTTACCCGCATTAATGTTATAGCTTCATGGCACATGGGGAGACAGAACACATACGTGGACTTCAGCTCAGAATCACATACACACGGGGAGTTCACGGTCACAGGACAAACGTATGCAGCACCTTTCACACACCACTGTGCACACCCACACCTGGACATCCCTACCGGACACTGACAGGTGCGTCTAGGTGCAAATAACACGTGTTTGTCACGACACCCCTATTTACGCCCCTCTTGTCCGCAGTAAGAGGCCTTTTTTCTGGAGCGTGAGGCAGAAAAGCAGACACCCGTCCCGATTCACTCCCCACCCAACCTGTGAGATTCAGAATACGGCGACACTAGATGTCCGTTCTTCAAAATTCAAGTGGGACAAGTTTGGGTGAGTGTCGGCATGTAAGTGAGGCAGTTCCACTTACATTTTGGACTTTTCAGGAATAGCAGGCTACTCCCATCCTGTACAGCTCTGCCTCTACAGGGGGCGTGATCGGTCTCCTCGTATGGACCAACCAAAACCTGTGTAGTTAAGAAGGGGACCCCATTATAACCAGTGGCTGGCGGAACAGTTCCCCTGTGACCTTGTTTCCCTGGGCCGACAATGAAGACACACGGCAGGCCAGAGGAGTTAATTCAGCATTAAATAAATAAACCATGCGCACCGGTTAATGTGCCATTGCTCTCGCTTGCCCACGCCGCTCCTACCGGCGGCCTGTTCTAGAATCACTTCCCTGCGTCAGCTGTGCTTAAATATTGATGATGACTAACGGTCGGTTTCTCGCGAGTAGCTGGACGGTGCCCCAAGGATGTTGGTTTTTTTTTTTCCGTTTCTCCCAGAAAAAAGCCACCACCGAGGAATGCACCACTGAGACAGGTTTCCCCAGCAGAGACAAGAGCTGCCACCAGAGGGCGCGCTGGAACACCACGCTGCTGGACTGCGGCCGAAATCACGGTTGCGGACTCAGTTCGCGACTGAATGTCACCGATTCACAGCACCATTCATCCTCATTCCAGGCTTTTCTCTCACTCCTCTTTTCAGACCTCAGTGGCCATTTTATTCGCTTTATTATTCCTCGTGACAAGAGCACCGCTTTCCCCCTGCAGACAGTTCTGAAACAATTAACTAAATGACAGTTTTCTGTTTGAATGATGAATGTGTCTTTTAACGCTGAATTTTATTTAAGGTTCATTCAGGAATTTTTTTATTGAATAAATTTGCAGTATGTTTGAGGCACAGCATATGCGGCCAGTTAGGGCTGTCTTACAAAGCTTTCCTGAGTTTCCTGAGGAAACTTTAAAGCCAAATTAGAGGGTTTGGCTGTTTTTCCTCACATCCAAAGTGCACATAACAGCCAGAGAAGAAACACCTGTGGAAAGAGGTAAGTGCCAAGAAAGATTTATTTATGGCACAGAAATTATTGGTAAGGAACAAGGAATATGGAGGAAATATCTATATTTATTAATGAGGGGGACACAGCGAGATATTGGTTATTATGGCCACATTCGGGCCGGCGGTCAGTGAAACATTGCGGTGAAGGTAGATTTGCACGGGCTGACACCGGGGGGAGACCGAGTGTCCTGTTAGCGGGTGGTGCATTAGAGTCGCCTCATTACAGCAGCCGCCGCGTCCCTGCACTCATCGCGAGCCTCGGTGAGTCACATCCATCTGCAGTGGCTGGACTCTTATTGTATTAGTGTGAAAGGCTTTCAGCACATGCAACGTTCTGTGGCACCCACTCGCTGGGCCTTCAGCCCGCCACTTTAGCTGAGCCATCATGTAACTCTTCAGGCTTGTTAGGCAACCATTCCCTTTTCTGCATTATTATATTCAGATTCGCTTTGGTTTTTGATAGTAAGGCATGTTATGGTACCTGGTCAGAAATGTATCGTGTCTTTCTTCAGATTTTTGCCCACATAATCAACGGGCAGGCCTGTCAGGGATGTCGTGTGGTTTTATAGCTCAGTCGTGGAGAGAAAGCAACCGGGGGGGAGCGAACGCGGGCTGCTCAGTCTGCAAACAAAGCCTGACGTGGTTGAAGTGCTAGAAACCGGCGCTGGAAATCACACTGACCACAAAGATAATGACGACGCACAAGAGCGGGGAAAACCTCCCTAACCCACGGTACCGACGCGGAGGTGGGTCGGAGCGATGGCAGGCAAACATCCGAATCGTGGAAGAAGTCCGATGTCATTGCGCGTCGTTCTCGTGAGCCATTATTTCCTGGATGGTGTCCTTTGCCCCTTGACTGCGATCGCGTGACTCGTACGCGATGTGACAAGGCCCTATTGAATCGGTTTAAGTTAAAGCTTATAAACTGAGTCCCGTTAAGGTGTCGCAAACAAACTTTCAATTTACACTGTTCTCGGGGAGGCGGTGTGTAGAGCATCATCTCCTTAGGATTATCAATTGATCATGAATATATTACACTTTGCTATTTTGGCCTTCGTGAAATCCTGGGTGCTTCGATGTCTTGAAGCAGGTCTTGCTCAGCATTCGGAAAATACCCATTAACGGCACTTTTAATTATCATTAAAAAAAACCTGACCTGAAAACCTCAGTAGTTCTACCAGGAATCTACGACACAGCCCTGTTGTGAGATGAGAGTAAAAAAGCCACAGCTCATGTTGACCCCACTGTAGGGTTGCACGTTCAGCAGTAGCAAGCTTGGGGTGGGACACGGGGTTGACTGGCCCCTTTCTCTGTAGGCCACTTATCAGTAGGTGGCGTGAATGAAAAGCTCCTCAGGAACCTCCTTCGTGTGTCACGTAGTGCTGTAAACCAAACACGGCGTAGCCTTGTCTCTGCTGTGTCATGTTATTAAATAAGTAAAACTCACGAGAAGAAAAGAAACAGCCACTAGTGCCCAGAAAGGTTTTGCAAATGAATACTAATGGATCAGAATGGCAAGGATAAATAATTATGATGGTTAATAGAAATTTTAGTCCTGAAAGGAGAAGACTCAAGACCTACGCTATAGGTCTCGTAAACATTGCCACAAACAATGCAGCTGTGCGGCATAATTATATTGTTATATTTTTTCAGCGAACAGCGCAGCTATAATTTATATTCATGAGTATATGTACACCGAGACCCGAAAACAATATGGCACACAGGGAGGAGTCTCGTGCCTGTGACCTCACAGACTTCAGACCGTAAATAGACTTTTAGAATAAACTCTTGTCATCGTGCGCCCTCCTGCGTTGTTATCTGGATCCAAGTTAACTGACTGAGGGCGGCCGCTGAGTTTTGATTTAATCTAAGGGTTATGAAGGTCTCTGCCTCTTGCTCTGCTTTTAATGTACACCCAAATCAGGCAGCACACTGCCTGTTGCTCTGCAACCCCTCGGATGTTCATGGGGACCGAAAGTATGCATCGGTGAATCGGTTCATATCGTTCGTTCGTCCATCCATTCAGCCGCACTGTAAACAGTTGCCCTATAATTTTACGGCAACTTACAGGCAGCTAGTGGCCTGCTAGTTCTCGAATTTTAGATTTGTGGAGCTGTTAACTGAGCCGCATGAATTAGTCATGTTTTGTTGCGTAGTTAATATATCTAAAAACCATAATGACACACTTCTTTTTTCTGGAACAGCACAGTTGTGCAGCGAGTGGGCTGTGCAGGAGTGGGTTCAAATCCAGCTCAGGTTGGCTGAAGTTTGTATGTTCTCCTCTTATCTGTGGGGGTTACCTCCTGTGGACTGAAGATGTGGAAAGGTCACTGTGAATTGTCCATAATGTGTGACTGTGCATGCGTGTGTGTGTGTGACCACCTGGTAATGGATTGGCCTCCTATACAAGTTGTACTTTCCTAGGCTAGTGTCCAGTGGTTGCAGGACAGGTTCTAGACTGCCCTGACCAGGACACTGCAGATAATGAATAGATACTGTCTTAAATTTGTACTAACCAGTTGCAATAATCTAGTAAGTTACAGTTATCTCTGCTCAACAGCTTCCAGTTGTTTGGCAGTAAAACGCTGTGTACATATAGTACTGTGCAAAAGTCTTAGGCACCTGTGAGGAAAAATGCTATAAAGCGAGGACGGTTCCAAAAATAATGCCACGAATACTTATTAATCAATA